>JAQFXW010003388.1:0-11958 GCA_034693945.1 Dendrobaena attemsi
GAAACTGTGGAGGATAGTGATTGCTGGTCTTAACAGGATACAACTGGAAGTGACCCCGAGAGTTGTAGTCCTACTTGTATCGATGTCCTGCGAGGAGTGGCGACTGGCGACGGGTGTCGGGTGTTATTGGCTCAGCTGCTGTAGTTCGGACGACGGTGTTTGTCCAGTGGCAAAAGAGTCATTGGACGGAGAAATGCTTGGAAGAGAAAGATGATAATATCACGAGAGAGAGAGGGAGGAATTGGAAAAAGCAGATGCTTGCAATGGAGTATGCTTCAAGAGAGGAAGACAAATAGACAATGAAAGGGAGCTGGATTGATATCATACACGGTGTGCAGTATGTATAAACAATAATGCTGTTAAACATAATGCATAGAATACCAGGCCGAGAGAGAGAGACAGACAGACAGAGAGAGAGAGAGAAAAAATTCCATGTGAACTCTACATTCTATCAGTGTTCTGCTAACGCTTAATTAGTCTCTGAGTATCACTTGGAAAACCAAGAAACCCAAGGACTATAGGCCTAATACTTCTAGCATTCAATAACATTCTCAGAACAGTCGTAATCTGCTGACGCAGCCCCAGTTACCTCCACCTTCAAAAGAAGTTCCGACTACCACCCTCCCCATGATATCCGCTTACTTGGGCTCGTCGAGGTCAAAGGCGAGGGTGGCCGTCACTTCACCAGACTGGCAGACACAACCAAGATGCTCAACAATGTCTCTGTGGGTTGCATAACAGCCTCACAGCTTCCGGGCCCAGCTGCGTCCATCGCTTGTATCGATCATCTCTCGGCTCCATCCAATTTAAACTTTCTCTTGCGACCACCTACCAAATCTTCAATCTGACAAGCGAGGCCTCTCAACCACTCATGACTAATCGATTTCAATAATCTCTGAAAGAATGAATATGACAAGAACACGGTTGCGCATTGGGATAGTCGCCGCCTTGCGCCTGAATGGTCGCGGGTTCTATTCAGAGCAAAGTCATGCGTAGGAGCCTTTTTCACTATTATTCTGTAATGTAATGTAATGTAAATCCTCGAAAATTTCTCAGCGCCCAACAAAGCCACATATAAGGGAGACCAGCTCATTCGCCGGCGTTATAATATTATGATTATTGCTCGTGGTGCTTCGGCGTAGGCTATAAACTCCGACACAACTCCGGGCTGTTGTCTTGACCGCCTCTGACCTCGAGTGGTAGTCGATTTGAATGGGCGGCATAGAAGTGTGTGAATAAATAAATAAATAAATAACGGTACAATAATTAAAGTACATACTTACTCATTAGGCCTACTATCCTGCATGTACAAACGTATTCTGCGCGGGGCTTTTTTTAGCGTGCAGTTCTACACAAAATGTGCAGTTCTAAATAATTGTGTGCAGTTGTAAAAGCTGTTTTGTGCAGTTGAAAAAATAAAGAAAGGACAAATTTTGCTCCATTTGGCATCAAATTATCAAAATTCCTTTGGCTTCTGGGGCTTCGCCCCAGACCCCGTAGGATCGAGATCACTTCAGTGTTAAGAGGATGTGCCACACTAGTCGAAAACGGTTGGATTCGTTTTTAACCCCGTTTATAGTTGGGAGTAGGCCTAAATAAAGGCCCAAAATGTTCCATTTGGCATCAAATTGTCAAAATTTCGCCGGTTTCTGGGGTACCCCCTCAGACCTCGCTAAGGCGATGTCTCTTAAGAGGATAATTATGCAGCACTAATCAGGGCCTATAAGTGCAAGACCTTTGGTGTCGTTTGTGACCTCTGTTGCAGTCGGAGGGTGAAAAAATCATTCACAAACTGGAAGTTAATAAGGGCCAAAAATGCATTCTCTCAGTCACTTCGGCATCAAATCATCAAAATTTCATTGTCTTCTGGGGCTCCAGATAAATTGATGCCAAAGGTAGTGCATTATTTTTGGCTTCTGGGGCTCCGCCACAGACCCCGATAACTCGCTAAGTTGATATCTCTTAAGATGATATGCAACACAAGTGGAAGATCTTTGGGGTCGTTTGTAACCCCAGTTGTAGTCGGAGGGACAACAAAATAATCATTGACAAATTGGAAGTAGCCTAAATAATGGACCAAAATGCACTCCCTTTGGCATCAAATTATCAAAAACTAGTTGACCCCGCTATGGGAGCTTACTACGCTCCCTCAGACGTTACTACCTAACCCCTATAGTCGTTAGGGGTTAGGTAGGATTGTGCAGTTGTAGGCTACAAATTCCTTTAAAAAGGCCCTGGGCCGACCACTAGAGCAAGAATTTCAAGATCATGTAGTCGAAATCCTATGTGATTGGATAATCACATCACTCTTCCTGCTCTGCTGCCTTCCCTCTTCCGAATCCATCTTTCCTTAAACCCTTTCAAGTTTAAACTGACAGCAGACTGAAACTGATAGCTAGGCGTCTACTCTGCAACAGTGACTCCTCCATTCACTCTCAAATACATTTTAGTAGGCCTATACGGCTATCATTATTCAGTTTTCTGTGATAAGCAACTTTAATAGGTAATAATATCCTATTATGGGACTACTAACTATTAGGACTAGCCACTTTCACTAAGAAATGGTAGGCATAATTAGCAATTAGCCTATACAAACGTCAGTAAAAATATTAGGCCTACTGTGTGCAGAAATTGAATAGATAGCTTTTTCTATAACTCCACGTCTATAGCCACCCAGTTATAAAATTAAGCAGTTAAATTAAATTTAGGCCTATTAGCAAGTTCATTCAAAGTCCGGTTCTGCTCGAAACTGAAAGAATTTACAGAGGCCTAGGCTATAGGCTATGCCAATATAGTGGCAATAGGCCTAATTGCCGAGTCATATGCGATTGAAGCGAATGCTAGCGCTCTAGAAATTCTGAGATTACGATTACGATTGAGTTTGTTATGTGCACAGACACTAAAAGAGAGAGACGCTGAAAGAGAGACACTGCAACAGAACGAGAGAAAACGAAACAGTGATAGGCCTATTTATAGAAAGGCATGCACTCGCATGCAGAGACTGCCAGAAAAAACGGGACTCGCGGGAGGAATCATGCTCATAATCAGAGGCTTCTATATATCCATATACCAAGCGGGCGCAAGTGCGCCCAGTGGAAAACAGAGTGGGAACAGTTTATAATGTATAATTTTCAGAAATAGGGGATGGAAGAATATTTTTGAGGGGGGAAAATGGAAAGTCATGAGTTTTTGAGCCCGGCTACCTGGGGGGGGGAATAGGAGCCTCTGCTCATAGTCAGAAGCTTTTATTTGCTCATAAATTAGAAGCTTATTTGATACATAAAATAATTATTATCTATAAGATTTGAGCGGTGGCGAGGTATACGTGTGACGTGTCAGAGCTAGGTTCGTAGGCTAATCGTAATCGTAAACTCAGAAATCTAAAGCGCTACTTGAACTTAGGCCAAGAGCAGAGCACCAGCCAATTCCTGAGCGAATTAGAAGGGTTGTCCATGAGCAAATTCGTGGTGGTCAAGGGTCGAGATTCCGGGAGGTCACAAAAACAAGTAGAACAAGTTCAAAGATTCATTATAAACAGCGGCGGATCTAGAAATTCAGTAAGGGGGGGCCAAAAATTTCGCAACTCATCTTCCCAAAAATCTAATGTTATTTTGTCATCAATCACACATTTTCTTATTTCATTGATAAAAAATACGGTACAGTTAAATTGGGGTAAGCATTTAAGTTAGGGTTTGGTTAAGAAGCTTAAAGAGGTCTGGATAGGCCTACTCACGCGCGAGCGCGAAAATTTTGTTGACCTTTTTTAATGCAATATCGTGTGACACACGGTATTTGGACGCTGCGGTAATTTATTTGAGAGTCCATGGACGCATCGTTAATTTGTTTTGGAATCCATTCACAAATTATGGGCGACGCCCATAATTAGTGAATGCGTATAATTAACAACCAGCGACTATCGGTCTTCCAATTGCTCTAAACATTATGTCAGCACCGTGCGCACTGCGCATACACTATTTATGTAGTGCTATACTTAACTAGAAAATGTCTGCAGTCTAACAAACAATTTGATACAAAATAGAAAATAGGCTACTTGCTTAAGTTGTTTCATTCCTTTGGATTTCATTTTTATTTATTAATAACTTTAAATGGGTTAGCGTTGAAATTAGGGTTAGGTTTACGGAATGAATTAGGGTTAGGGTTATGGTTATGATTATAAATAATTTAGTTAGGCTATAGACTATATTAATAGTCCGCTATACAATCATGTAGGCCTAGACTAAACTATAGATAGTGGCCTTACCGGTGACGTACCCGTAACAAGACTGCCACCTTGCGATTTCCGAACGATTTATAAATTATGCGAAGGAACAGACTTTCGTAAGAGTTCAGCGGTCAAACGATGCCTGTTGGACTTCGTTCAACCTGTGATGAAAGGCAAGAAACGATACAACGATCGTATGCAGTAAGTCAGTAAATCTGCAGCCAATAAGTAGTTCTAACACGGTATAGGCGCATTAATGGGTCCCTCGATCAGGAATGGGCTCCGTGTAGCTATGCGCCTACTCCCTCGGAACAACGTGTCTACATTTTGCAAGTGGCTTAAATCTGATTTATTTATCCGTGGCTGGGCTGGGAGTGCCTCTGAGAATGTTCCTAGAAGGGCGCTATATAAATTTCTGAAATGAATGATACATTCATTCATTCATTGAATGAATGAGGAAATTCATTCATTCAATGAATGAATGAATGAATTTCCAAAACGAATTTATTTATTCATTCATTCATTCAATGAATTAATGGATTTAATAAATTCATTCATTCATTGAATGAATGAATGAAATGAAGTGGCTAATGAAGTTCTGTGTTCAGCATAAGCCTTCTTAAGTGCAGTGGCGGGCTTTCAGCTGTTGGGATTTCGTTTTGTCAGGCATTCTGCAAAATTTCTTTCGAATTTCCTATGATATTAAGTTGAAAGTGAGAATATTTTTACTATTTTAATAGTCCCATTTATATGGCAAGTTAAACCAATATAAACGAACAAACTAGATTTTTTGGTGCAACGCCATGTCATGTAATTGTGGCCTATTTTGCATATCATTAAGTAAATTCTTTTGTGTAAAATATATCACAGACCCCTAAAATGGTGTTTATTCTGACTCGAAGTGTGAATTTGACATTGCTGATTGGGGGCAGTTTACTTGTTGGAGTGTTTGGTGTGTAGGTCTAGTATGAATTTGAGAGATTAAGGCTAAGCTCAAGTTAACGAGGTAGTCGAGGTTACACAAACTTTCACTGGGAATACTGTCCCATCTCTGCTCAGGTTCAGCCCTGAGAGGTCTGAAAATGTGAACAGTTTTATGTGAAGGGGTACCCTTATGTGTTTTGACACACGCTTCCATTAGTGTTTATCATCACTCAATTATTGCAGTTACTAATTAAAGAGTCTCATGCAGATTGGAGTGCAATTCATATCCCCAAATCATTATCTTGATTTGTTTCTCAGATTTATGTCAATAATTTATGTATCGTCAGGCTAGTAGAATATCTCAGATCTTAATGCTCCCATTATTACGAATGACTGTAAAAAGCAATATCATTTGGAGATATGAGTTGCATTGCAATCTGAATTAGACTCTTTAGTTAGTAGGCCTAATCAGCTATCAGATATCTTGATCATAGCACACTTGTACAGTACATTATCATTATTTGGTGAAAATGACAGTGAATAGCCTTTTGTTTTACGGTCTCTTGTGCATGGAATGATACCCAAGAATGCAAGTGCCAAGCGCAGTCTGATTTATAAGCAATACCAGCCTAAAAGGTACAAATGTGAATTGAATTAATTATTTAATATTTAAGTAATTTCAATTATTGTTTAGGCGGCTGTAGGATCACATGCACCTTAACTTCAGACATGGGCTTCTATAACCCCAAAGCAACCAGCTCAATACCTTCTTTTCCCCCTTATTTCAGGCAAAATTTTGATGTTCCATATTTCTGATTTCCCCTTATTTCGGGCAAAATGTGATACAAATTCTAAATAGCCAATTTCGCTATTTTCCACTGGGCGCAAGCATGCCCGCTAGGTATAGGGATAGAATCCCCTGACCTCAGAATATTGGCCAAGGTCCAACAGAGGCATCATTAGTAGTTTAAGCATAAGATCTGTTGTTCTGCACAGTTTGGTTGTCTCATTTTCTGTCCATTGGGTATTGGGAATTAATCTTTAATTGCTGCAGTTGTTCCAAATCTGAAGAGCCTGGTCCAGCGACGATAAGCGATTGGCGGTAATCGACTGTTCGACTGACGCTGGAAAGGAAAAAACTCGGGGCGATCACAATCCATCAAACGTTCTGGTCTTGCTTCTTCTTCTTGCACGCTGAAGATCGTCCGTCGTCTTCTCCAAGCGAAATAATTGCCTGGCACTGACGTTGCATGATCAGGCGAGTCCGAGTTCTTTGAAATTGCAGATGACTTACATGCTTCGGCTTCGTTCAGATGAAACACAGCTAATGCGGTCTGTCTAATCGTTTCTGATATGCAAGTGGTTTCCAAGATGGCTCGTCTTTACTGCACAGAGGTACCATAGGTGGTGTACGAATGGCCCGTTACTATGCTTATAGGTTCTTAGTTAATAGCATTATGGTAATATAAGATAATCATTCGTTTCTATTACAGTTAGCAGCAGCAATGTGATCCTATGTAAAACATCTTTCATCTTAAATGTAATATATATAATTATATACATATATATCAGTTGTGCATTATTGCATTATTTTTAAAAGCATACATGATGTTATTTTTTCTTATGTTTGTGTTGTGTCATTATACTGCAAGGCATCATTCAATAGCATGAGCAAGTGTGTTGGAAAGACCAGCTCAACATGTCTCTATAGACCTGCACATTGATAGTCTGGTGGTAAAGCTTCAAAATGGATCACTCCATAGCATCAAAGTCTGTTTCTGAAAGTATGTGCATATGTTTGTGCTTATATGCGTATATGTGTTTATGTAGGCATTTATATAGTGCCTCTTTACACCTTACAAGGGTGTTAGCACATTATTATCTGATGGATAAAACAATTCAATGTGAGTTTAACATGGAATTTCATACAGAGTTAGGCCTCTGTTTCCATGGTGCATTACTATATGCAAAATAATTCTTCATAATGCATTGTAAATAATAAGTTTGATAATAATATATTTATGTGGTGTCACACAGTTGCTCCAGTGTGTGAATTTGAAGATAATTCTTTGTGTTATGATTAACAGAAGCTAAAACTACCAAGTCCTCGAGAGCCAATCGGAACATCTTTAAATGGTGCATTTCAACTTGGTATTGTTTGAGGCATCATCTTATTATGACTAGTTGTTTAACTGTTTTTAAATCAGACTTTCAGTCAATCCTTGGCATCAAATCAATTGATAACTGTCCAATGAATTTCTGACTGCGATTGTGCTGACTTGTGTTGTTTTGCCCAGCTTTCGGTTCTTACGCTCCGGACTTTCTGCTCGCATTTCAGCGTCGCAGTGGGGCTTCTCGTCGAGGTAGTGGCTTGTATTTCGTCAAATTTATCGAGCAACCGGGCGACATAACCGTAGAGTCGGGTTGGTGAGGGAGATGGAAAGGCAGTGACATTGCGAAGAAGTGTCGGTGTAGCAGCGCACGGCGCTTTCATCAGCGAGCCATTAGCGTGGGGTGTTATTTCCTTCGCTTCTACGGTATCTTGGGAAATGCGGGCAAATCTGTGACTTGGCTTGCAAACCGTGTAGCCTATTCAGGCGCTGATTGATTGTTCTCCCGCTTTCTTGGCTGCATCTCAGTCGGCCGCCGGTCGAGCTTGATTTCTGCTCTCGTTCTACTTCTCGTCCGAGCGGTGTCCAGGGATTTGATTCTGCAGCTGTTTAATTCATTGTTGAAAGGAAACATTTGTGTATGTGACAATTTCTACTCTGTTCGCAGTTTTTTCGACAAGACTTTTTCTCTGCTTATTTGTAGTCGTTCATAAGGGGTTTGATGTTGTAGAAGTGAATCCTGAATTTAGATTTAGTACCTTTGCACATGATTGATGGGGTAATTTACCAGGCCTTGGGAGAATCTTTAGAGCCCATAACTTCAGATGGATGCAAGTTAAGGTAAGGAATTATGGTGGAGACATAGATAGCATTGAATGCCATTGATGCACAATATTCACAATTTCCTATGTTCTCCAATCGAACATGTGATATTTTAACAAATACACCACTTACTTACCTTGACATCAATGTTTGTAATGACTTCAAAGAGAGATGTTAATAAAAGGGAGTGAAAGTAAGCTAAGGAACCAACAAAGTCGAATTCTGTAGTATTGTGTATACCTATTGTTAACAGCCAGGAATGTTGTCATGGAATGGTGTTGATTGTTGAAATATGGCTTTTATCTGTTGACCTGTACAAGATGCTGCTTCCAGGTAATGCATACAGTGATACAACTGTTGCTTAAAAATTGATTCATCATTTCTTCTGCTTAATCCACCAACAGTAACGTTTGTCACTTTCATGTATGCATCATCAGTGAGACTTGCTTCATCTATTTCACTTAAACACTGACTACCCAAAGACTTTCTTCTTAATCCTTCTACCGCAGCTTTCATCCGTTAGACATTGTGCTAAATTTCACATGATTAAGTCCTGTATAGGATTTAATCAGCTGGCAATATATTTAATGTTAATCAAACTGTGCCCGACTCTTTCTGTCTATGCTTCTCTGTGTCCTATATGTCACTCTGTATCTCTGTTTTCCATGGTGCAAACTGAATATGCAGAGACGACCAACAATGGATCATGACCGTAAGATGATCGATTTTCAAGTACAATAATTCTCTGGCATAGTTTTCCAGTAGCCAACCCCAGCCATCCCACACCTCACCATGCCCGATGTGATGCCTCCTCCAATAACTGTGGCGTGACATAACAGTTGCTGCTTGCACCTCGGCCAATGCCAACCATTGAACGAGAAACTGCGAGTCGTCCGTCCGTCCGTCCGGAGCTGGGTCTGCGCTGCATGAGGGTCATCTACGCTTGCAGTCGTATCCTTTCCTTGCTGGCACATTCTTCTCTTGCAGCTGGCATCGTTGTCGTCGCTGTCTTCTATTCCCTGTCATGTGTTGCAATCGTTGCTTCTCATTAGACTGGAGCTTCCTCTGCTGAATCCCGCTTTGACTGTCAGGTAGGCTGTTTAATTTCTACTCCAGATGGGGTTGGGTATGATAGAGCAGGATCTATCCAGAGCTTCTGAACATAGGTCAGACGTGTTCATCACGAGCTGTTGGAAGTTTCTTTAACTCGATTAGTGAACTAGTCTATAAAATGACCTATTTGATAGCTAGATGAAAATGACAATTTATATGATGCCATTACAATAGTGCCTCACGTGTCAACTAATGGCTGAGAGGATAGTCCTTCGAGATGAGTTTGGATTGAAAAGTCAGACAGCAATAATCAGTTGTTGCACTTTTCAAGATGGAGTTGAGGCTGTAATGAGTCAAAATTTTACTGAAAGTATGTATGCTGCCACAAATAGGCCCACCGTGGAGCAAGTTCAATTTTAAAGCAATTTCCGTATTTCAAATATTTTGAAAGGAAGATTCTAAAGTTTGAGTTTCTGCAATGGGCATAGACACAATCTATTCATACTTTCAGTTCAACTTAAAAGACATTGCTTAACCTTCAATTGTTGCACTGTTTGCTACAGCTTTGCTTATTTTCCCAACAGAATGGCTAGAGCCCATCGCTTACTCACACTGATGAGTGATGACGCAAATTGTTTATCGTTTATCTTGTACAATAATAGTAGTAATCATTGCCGTAGACGCCTGTATACTACACATAGGAATAGAGACGCATCTTTTTTTCATAGGTCCAGAATTGTGACAAGTAAAGTGCATATTAAACTAAATTTATGTAATTTATGTTCGAGGGCCACAGTCTTCTGTCATTCAAATTGCCACCGTGGGCGCCACACAAGACAGGTCCAAAGGCCGCATGCCGCGTGTTGTGAATTGCTGATATATATTCATGCAATGCTTTCCACTTCTGCATACCAGTGCCGGATGTAGATGTTGTACAGGTAGTTTCATTGTCGTCAGTGTGACTTTTTCTGAGTGTTTGACATCCATGTAATCAATTATTCATCTCTTCTTATGTTCCATATTAATTTTAATGACTGCGTAACATCTGGATTGGAGATTGTGGAAGAACATGTGTGCTAGGAGGAGTTCCAGAATTAAGTTACTGTCAAACTGTTAGACGGCTGTGGGTCAAAAGAAGTTCAATGTTTATCTTCAATAAGTATGGTTTGACTGAAACATTAGGCCAGCTGGAGATCGTCAATGATGTGACCAAACGGACAATATGCAGAGCAAAGGAACAAATTATGGAATGTGTCGAGAAAAGGTTCTTGGTTTGCAGTAGCAATGCATGACTGTCAAATGCAGCAGGTGTTGCACAAAATCAACAAGTTCAGCCATTTCATTTGGGAATATGTGTCGTACTGCAAATCCCTTGTGTGTGTGTGTCATGACCAGCCTAATGAAAATTATTGAATCTTGTCAGGCTCCAGTGTCAACATCTGCTGCAACTTGGAATGTATAATGAACTTCATTGTAAGCGTGAATTACTGAATTCTCTGCTATGGCAGCATCAGCAACTTTGGCTACAATTGCCAAATAAGTTTCAGCATAAAACTTGTCTCTGAATATGGTGATGATGGTGGTGCGGTGCCGTACAGATAGTTGTGGTGATTTGTAATTGATTTTGGGATTTTGATGGTGTGATGATCACAGAGCTCTATTACAAAGGTAGCAAGAGTAATTATGTAATTTTTATGTGATCTAACATAGGGAGATGGCAGAGGAATCGAATTGCTGTTTAGAAATCCCTAGAAAACTTTCTAGGCAGTAGAGGTTTTTATGAGAGTTGTATGACTTCATTATTGTATTTCTTGTTTAGCCGCTTTATGAATATTTCTTTCTGCCTGAGATAGATTGCCATGACAGACTGTGATTGCAGGTCTAGTTTCCGGCATTTGTGCCGCTGTTAATGTAACTCATCCTATGTAGTATCAATGATCTTTGACCGTGATATACTCCATTGGACGACACTGCAGTCACCATATCAACAGGTCTTGTTGAATCAAAACGCAATTATATTGCAGCATTCTATGCCGTGAATTCATATATGAGAACATATTCTATTGAACGTTATTGTAACAATTGATTGTTTGTCCCAAAATTCTATTCTCTTTGACCAGCAGATGATGTTCTAAATTCTGCAAAACCGGTAGAAGCAATAACGCGCTTTTCATGGATTCAGTTTGTTTTGCTCGTGAAGCTATCACGAACCCCGGATGGCTGGATCCAGAATTGTTCGAATGCCAAGATATAACAACGCCAGATACAATAAAGCCTTCATAAACTTCACTGAAGCCAGTTGCGGATGCTTGGACACTATAGTCCGTGGCTCTCGACATTGCACAGGGAAATAAAAGTATAATGAACGCAGTATAGGTTATGTCTATCATGTTCTGTTGGCCTTTCAAAGAATAAGCCCAGGTTGGATAATGTATCGCGGATGTTTACCCAGAGTTCGAATTTATCTGTGAATGGACAGACAGTAACACAAGCAAATATCAGAATAAGTTGGTGACATCTAGTCCTGTTTGTGTGTTTGTTCAGTAAGAGTTTGTGATATTTTGTCATTTTTTAAATCTGGGATACCAACATAATGAGAAATCTAGATGCATTGATATAATGCTTTGTTAAAAAGCATGTTAGCTTTCAATAGAATAAATAACTCTGGTGACATCTAGTTGTGTTGGGTTTCAAAAGAATAAATAACATCTGGTGACATCTAGTTGTGTTAGGTTTTAAAAGAATAAACAACATCTGGTGACATCTAGTTGTGTTAGGTTTCAAAAGAATAAATAACATCTGGTGACATCTAGTTGTGTTAGGTTT
>JAQFXW010003389.1:0-11957 GCA_034693945.1 Dendrobaena attemsi
TTTAGATATAGATCGCATTTTGAGTAAGTAAGTAAGTAAGTATTTGCCCGTAATTATTTACGGGTTACGGCTAGTTAAATAATAATTCTGGTTTGAGATCAAACAATCATCAACCAATCAATTAATCAATACATTTTTTTATAAAGCACCAATTCAAGGTCTCTACTCAGAGATGTTCCCAACACACAGACCTGATCAAAAAGAAAACTCTTGAGGAGATCATAAGAAGAACTCGAAGAGAAGAATTAGGGAGAAGCAATCGAAGAGCAAGTGGGAGGTCATTTCAAACAGATGGGGTATTATAAATTCTGATTGATAAAATCCCATGCATTAAAAGAAATAAACTCTAATAAGGATAAATTGAATACATAATAATAAACTGTAATGCTATCTTTTGACAGGATTGTTTTTGCTGTGTTTATGTTGAATTAATTTTCATTTGGATAACTGTAATTCTTGTTTATTAAGTCATTTCAAATAAAGTGACTGTACTTTGTTGTGGGTTTTGTTCGACAGTAATGACATGCTGGTAACTCTGGTTGGGATGTTTATTTTTACAGGATGGCTGTAACACTGGTATATTATGGCCTGTCGCTGAGTACTGCTCAGTTGGCTGGTGACAGATATCTGAACGCCCTTTTGAGTGCATTCATTGAAATTCCAGCCTACTTGTCATCATTCTTCCTATTGAACAAGTACGTATGGGAATATTGGTTGACCGATTGTTGTGAATAAAAGAAAGTTTTTAAAGTAAAATTATAGAATTTCTTATATCCAAGCAGTTTTGCTTGATGGCATAAGCATCTAGTTGGTAAAATGCCTGACTAACAATAAAGAGCTAGAGGGTTCACATCCTCTCTAAAACACATGAAAAAAATCTCTTAATCACTTATTCACCTCAACGAACCTAGTACTAAAATAAGTTCATCTTATGTACAATCGTTAGATCCGAATGGTTTGATGATGGAATCTAGAGATTTGGATGATCGGCTCCATTTCTATTGCTGCACCTTGAGTGGATGTCTTTTGGAATCAGCTCTTTATTCCGCACTTTCACTTTGTTCTGATGCACTGTAAGATGTTCTTGAATATTCTTTGATTGATTTCAGGTGGGGAAGAAGACGACCACTCATAGCCTATCACATCATTGCTGGTGTTACACTTCTTCTGACAAAAGTTATTCCAGAACAGACTGGTAATAGCACGCTCAGGCGTGATAGTCCTACTCTTTGATCAAGATACTTTATAATTATTGCTCATGATAATGCTTGTCTGTGGTTCTACATTGCTAATAATCCAATTTTTTTAGGTAACTAGTTCAAGCTGTGAAGCTCACTTTTTATTCTTTGCATTCATAGAACCACCTGATTGGTGTATTACTTTCTCGTGCTACCACTTGCACTTTAACTTGCTTACTGGTAGGTCAACAACTTTTTGGAAGGCTAGTAAAACGTGCATGGTTCTTGTTATTGCTGCAATTCATTTTAGTTGTTATGTTGGATTTCCAGTAGAATAATTGTTTTATCGTCAATCACTTAAAAAATTACTTATTCACTAAATTAGTTTCAAATTAATGGTAAATAACATGTTAGTAAGCTCAGAGGTTCGTTGAGCATATGACCCTTCTCAGCATTGTAAGCTGAAATTTGAAGGTGCACAATTATATATTGTGATCGCGTTGTTTTGATTTCTTTCAGCTGGTGGCACCAACCTTACGCCACTTATAGTAACTTTCAACATGATTGGAAAGTTTGGCATAACAGGATGCTTTGGAATTGTTTTCCTCTATGCTCCAGAGATTTTCCCCACTACATTAAGGTTAGTCTTCTTAAGTTAAATTAAGTGCAATATAAAGTATCATGCTTTTTTTTATTCTGTTGAGAACTATTTCTTTTGAGGACTATTGTTGTTGAGTATTGCCTATGGCCCAATAGAGTTGGTGATTTACTACAAAGTAGGCCTACAGTTGATAATTTACTACATCGAAATAGCCAGCATGAAGGAAGAGGAGGAAATAATTGTGTTAAGAAGAAGATGATCAACATTTCAAAGCTTCTGGACTTAGCCTTGATTAAATTTTCAATTATAGTAGGCTATACGTCAAGACCAAAAAAATCACCCTACTAGCTTCTTTAATTACAGCCACGACGTCCACGTCTTAGTCTGGTTACGATTAAGTATGTTTTTTTTGTTATTTTACAAGGTAATTACTGTTATTGTGCAAACTAAAGAGTTGAATGTGTCTTGCATTAACAGAAGCCAGGCATTGGGAATTGCCTCTCTGTGCGGCCGTTTTGGCAACCTGCTGGCCACTCAATCATCATATGTAGTGAGTTGTGTGTATTTTATTTATACCAGATTAGCTCAACTTCATTAACAGATGCAGAGTGTTTACAGAGTTCCTTGTAAAGAATCTGCTCAAGAAAGCAGAAGACAGAGGACAGCATGGATCGACAACATCCTGGGATGGACAGAGCTTATTTATTTAGCCTATAGGGACTGAACCAATGAACTTAGCATGCAATAGAAGACAATGGGCAGCGCTTGTCCATTCATGCAGTCATCCATGCAGAGTGACGAAGGCAAATGACATAACATTATAGACAGTCAGCGATATTTCTGCACACATCTGTACATAAAAAACATAATTTGACATAAGTGTGTATTTTGTGTACACAAATTGATTGGTTTCTTTGTATTTTATTCCTTTATCAATCAGTAAATTTATCAGTTGTTCATTGATGACCATTAGTGGGTAGAGCTATGTCATATTTATAAATTCTTACTTATCTTCTGAATTTTAACTAGAAAAATAATGGCTTGGTTCTAATGTGTCACCAGCTGACTGATTGCTTGTGCAGTATACATCAATATGATCAAAGTTACTAATTAACTGAATGTTACAATCTTTCATTTGCTATTCTCAAATGTACTCACTACTTAATCATTCAGAGCATAACATTGGATCATTTTTAGAATGCAAACTTCGACACAACGTGATCTAGTCAAAGCCTGCTGCTTTGTGCAGGAGTTATGTACAATATACTTCTATCTGGTTGCATCTCTCATTTCTTTACAGTACGAAAAGTTCCCTTGGCTGCCAGGGCCACTGTTCGGCATCCTGTCCGTTGCTGCAGGTCTTCTGGTCCTTCTCCTTCCGGAAACGCTCAACAGACCTCTGCCACAGACGATCGAGGACATCGAGGCCTGGTCGTCCAAGAAAAAGGAGCAAGACAAGGATCAAAAGGATGAACAACAGGAGCTAGAGCCGGTCGGAAATGACAAATCCGATAACAAAGTAGTCTAGACCTCCGTGAATTACTACAGTGAAACCTCGTTCTAGCGTACAACGATCGCATAGCAACGAGGTTGGCTCTGCTACGAGGCCTTGCAATTATTTACACAGACATATGGGAAGATGTTGGGATTCAAAACCCACACTAAGTTTTGACAAATCTGCACTTTAACGGCCCGTGCTATGACGTGGCTTCACTGTATGATATGATCTGACAAACATGACGTTAGTGTAATTAATGTTTGTTTTCGATTAGTTGGCATACAGCAGCAGCCGAGTTGTGCATAGTTAACAGTTACATGATGTACTTTCATTATTTTATCCAGAAGTTCTGAAAAGTGTATAATCTGCTGAAACCTCTTCCATGGGTACCGTACTATGCAGCATGATGTCTGGGTGTGGGCGAGTTGCATGTGTGTATATTTTGTTAGGACAAATTCTAGTCTTTTAATGTTAAGTGGAAGATATCCCAGTTTGAAGTATATGTTCACAGAAGTTACAGAGATCTATTGTGCAATGCTTGTATTGTAATGACAGCCACTAAATGTGGTCAAGTGTTACAGTACAATAGATGCAACTGCCCAATGGCCGATAGTATGGCTTCCATAGAATTATCATCATCAGCTGTCTGGCAGCATGCCATTTAATATTCGATGCGTCACCATAGAGTACATTAAGAGCCGAACCAATATACCTTTCAAATCTTAACAATTATAACATAATACATGTATAATGTAACAATTCATTACAGCTAGTACACTTGACAGTACAGTGAACTTATGGCAGCACGTTCAAACAATATTTCATGATCAATTAAATCTAAATCCATGTTCCTCACTCTGTGAATTGATTGTTTTGCAAGGTATGGTAATTGCTCATCTACTATGCGCATCTACGACCATGACCACTCAAATGTTATGACCTTAATTGAAAGATGTTTTGGCCTAATGCATAATCATGACAACAGCAATTCACTAACAGGACATAATTTTATTTTGTCATGAGTTTAATGGTTTCACAGAAGATGTTCTGTCTTGAGTTGTTAACTAAGGACGGATTGTCTGACGGTAGAAGCCTGTTATCGGTGCTCTAGTAGTTCATTATCACAGCAGCATGCTATAGCAAATAGTTATGAAAACGATTTTAGTCTGCACCGAGTATACTCCCAAGTGGCTTAATCGCGCTAGCCCATCTTCCTGAGTTTCAACCAACAAGAATGCTATCTTGGCAGTATGCTTTGGATATACAAGGGAGAATGCTTTGGATGGACTCAGGAGTATGCTTTCGATGGACTCGGGGATTATGCTTGTGTGACTTGCTTAAGGCAGACTTTGATGTCTTTAGCTCCTTTCATTTCCGCCTGTACATCGCACTCGACTGCTGGGTAGGACTGCAGGATGAAAATTAATTTTGTGTTTAATTGAACTGCTCTCAAACTTATATCTTTTCATGTGACATTTGACAAAATAGTTTACACCTAGTGCCTTAAGCGTTTTACTTTAATTTACCTAGCATTCTATATTTTTCTATCTGTTTGTTGTATAACTGAAATACCATGATGTTACTAATCAATTCTGTTGTTTTGATTTCTGCAAAATATTGTTAGTGCCCGTTTTTAGATTTTCTTCTCTTTAAAGCTCAAACATACAACATTAGTTATTTATGCATTGACGACCTTATGAAACACCACAAAGGATTCTTACACCTGGGCAATAATTTCCTCCTGAGTTAGAGGTACGGGTGTATATATATCCAGATGACCAGCTCATGTTTCACACGACATAACATGACTTGAACTCAAGCAGAGGTCAAAGACATGGGTATCTGCAGATAATTTAACAGGGGAGGAGGCAAAACACAATGGTCATGGAGAATGTTATAGCTTGGTGCTATTAAATGTAAATAGAAACACCACAATACATAACATACATCATCATAACTATAGGAAAAGACATGATAAAACACACTGTTATTTGTTCTTACTTAAAGTTAAATTTCTCAGGTTTCATTTAATCTGCATACCGCTAGTAATTTAATATAATATATTTTGATTTTGTTAAACATCTAAAAGTAGTAATTAGGCCTACACAAATGCTGAATTGCAGTCACCAATTTTTCAGGAGGGGCAGGCAAGTGCTCCTCTTGCCCTTAGGCCTATGTGCAGGAACCCATGGACTAACTAGTTTTTACTTCAAGCTGACTTTATTTAGGCCTATACTGAGACAGCCAAATGAAGTTTCTGATTTCCTCACATAAATGCTATGTAATTCTTGCATTATGAATAAACTAGAGGATTTGCCGATCCAGTGGCGCAGCGAGACGAACTGCCACCCGGGCGAGTCCGAAATTTTTTGCCTTTTACACCCTAAATTTCTGACGACCTTTTTTAGTCATTCGTCTTAAATTTCCTCATTTTCCATTCTGAAATTTCTGACGACTTTTTTTAGTCATTCGCCTGAAATCTCAATTTTTATTTCGTCGCTCCTTCCGTTTACGACCAATCCTCCGTTTTTGCTGCCCCTAACAAGATCTGCCACCTTTTCCTTTACTCCCTGTTTTAAGAAAAGTCCTGTTTTCGCTACTTTTCTGCCTCTTCCAACCCATTTTGCCGCCCCTGCCAAAGTGCCGCCCGGGGCGACTCGCCCCTGCCCCCATTGCTACGCCTCTGCACCCATCCTACGACGGAATTAGGAATAAATACAATTACCTTAGAAAACGTTCTGTCCAATGTGTTTGAAATGTGTTTAAATCAATAATTACGAATGTGCCTATTTAAATGATTAATTCAATCAGAACCAATTCAAGCAAAATCTTGTTATTAATTAGATCAGAAAAATGTGCAATATAAATAGTAATGATAGCATTGATGGGCCCCATTCTGCAAGTTCTAAGTTGCTAATGATACCTCCAAAAACCACAGCATTGCACCGCTTGATCGGTGTCTCAAAAGTCCAATAATAGCATCGTAATTGAAATAACATCATTTGCGAATGGATGCCAGACACTGGTGAGTTTATATTATCACCGGTAATGTTGACACTTGTATGACAGCTTTTAACTTTCTCTCAGAACAAATCGGATGCAACCTACACTTACTGATCTAGAATTTCTAGTTACGAGCTTTTCTACAACTTCCTTATGTATAAAGTGCCACTGTCTAATTTATTATATCGATAAAGCATGAGTCTTAAGCAATTGTGCACAAAGTTCCCCCTACAGAACGACAATCTATGGAAGTTTGTACTCGTATATTCGTGCTCTCAGTGAACTACTCAATCATTGAGTCACAAGCTTCAGGAATAGAAACAAGTAGCATCTGTTAAAACATCTGAGCAGCCATTTTGAAAGTTATAGTAAACATCAGACATGGTGGCCAATAGGTATTCAATAACATAAAAGGCCACAAAACATAGAAACTGAAAGTCAAAGTAAGAAACTGCAGTATCAATAGTTGTTCATTGTAGTGTTACTTCATGGTAACTCATCGCTTATGCTTGACTACTCCATTACTAAAATTATTTCTTACGAAATGACTGCAGTATTACATCTAGCAGAGGTACAAACAATAGATTTAATTCACGGAATGCCAGCCAACCAAACAGACTAACAGCCACGAACCGTTAAACAAGAAAGCAAAGCCAAACCTAACACAGACGATGCAAACGGTTACACCACCACATTCAATTAAGCCACTAGCATCACCTAGTCAGCATTTTCTTAAAATAAGTCAGTGCAAACAAGTGAATCCTAGAAAAACAGAACCACAACGAAAGCCTGCTTTGTGTTACGAGCTATGAGCAACAATGCAATGGTTTATTACAGCAGGCAGAATCCTAAGGAAAGCAAATGTTACAATGACAATGTTGGACAACAGATATTGATTGCTACTTTGTGCACATCATCATTGGTAAGCAAAAACTGTAATGACTGCATCACAAATTTCAAGCACGTGCGAAGGCCATACACACAATCAATGACATTAGATATCACCAGCGTATCATGATCATTTAGTAAGCTCTATTGCACTGGTGTTTAACACAACCAGTGGTGCATCTAACAAGAACAATTACTGTTTTGCACGTCACAATCCAGCAGAGCAGTTTACTAAGACTGGGTGCAACAGCAATTGAGAGAGATACTATTAATATTAGTAACTAAGCAGAAAGAACAGACATGGAGGCAATTCCAGAGTATAGGACAATTGGTCCGGTCCAGCAACTGAAACAGGTCACTGTCTCAATTGCCATTGGTACTGTCAATGGAACTTGCAGAATTTTGATTGCAATTCTGTCTGAACAAATCCTAAACTCGGCCGAAAGTTCAACTGGAACGGTAACTAAATTTTAACTGGCTTCAATCCGAAGAAAAATTTAATGCAGGTCAACACTCAACAGAGTAAAAACTTGTCTCACAAGGATAACCTTATAAGAAATAAGTCCTATACTGCACGTTAGATTACAGCATAACACATTCTTTACGATGATGTAACATTGTAACAAGGTAGTTTGATAATTAATAAAACTAATTGCAATGTTAAAAATGTCCTGCATCCTTGGCACAAACGACTCAAATAAGGCAAATTGCAGACACTTGAAGCACTTGATTGCACAATTCGTATGAACCTAACAACGAATTTCTTCTATATCATCTGTCAAATGCAAATACCTAAACAACAGACGATGATACACTTGAGATCGAAACCGGTTCCTTCAATCTTGGTGCGAATAATCTTTTGCAACGGTCATCAGGACGTTTAGAATACTGTCGATTGGCCCACAAAACCATCCAACAGTCTTTGGAATGGATAATGCATCAAGTTTTTGATGAACTGCACCGAGGGCCCTTCGTCGATCGCTCACTTGCACCGCAGACACAAGTTTCATATCGATGTTGAAGAGCAACGACTGCTGAAGCTTCTTGTGTGGAAATCTAGATGCGCCGACCTTCACCCGAAAATCGCTATTCTCCGCTGAACTGTCGGTGAATGCATAGACATACCCCGCACCATCGTCGACCTGAGATTTGTTTGTCACTTGTCGTTTGCAGCAAGTCGTGCTTGGCTCATCACTTCTGTTCGTTACTGCATGCCTTACATCGTGGTTAAGCTCATCATCAAAGTCGCTGTCGTAACTTTCCAAAATATCATTCGATTTACCTTGGCATCTCTCAACTAATGCACTTGGATGATTTTCCAGCTTCTCCAGTTGAACCTTCTGACTTTCCACATCCGCTGCGGGCAAATGTGCTTGGCCTGGAGGCTCTGCATGTACGTTGATGCTTCTGCATTCAACGACTTTGGAATCAATTTCAGAGCTCCCATTAGGTGAAGGAATTTGAGAAGACTCAACACTCTCAACAACTGAAACTTCATCTTCCAGTTTCTTTTCAGATGCATTGCTCGTATTATGTGCCTCCTTCAAGGCGTCCTCATTGCGTTTTATGAGCTCACTTTGTGACTCTAGTTTGCACGTAGCTGCAATCCCAGCCATTTCCTGTTTTGCACACTCAGATTCACATAATTTCTCACCAGCGATTGACTCAACAGATTTCTTCACATCGACACATTGGTCCTGAACCTGTTCCTTCGATTGAGATAAGCCACTTCTGAGGTCAGCTTCTTTATCTTTACCATTCACATGCTGGGCAGTCTTTTGGCTACTTGTCAAAGCTGCAATTTGTTTCTCTTCTGTAACTATCTCTTGTTTACTTTCAGCAACTATATCTTGTCTCTTATCTGTAGCTGCCTCTTGTTTATTTTCTGTAACAGCCGGCTTCTTTTCAGTTATGGCTGCTTGTTTCCTTTCTGCTACTGCCTCTTGTTTCTTATCTATAACTGTCTCGAGTTTCTTCTCTTTTACTGCCTCTTGCTTCTTATCTATAATTGCCTCTAGTTTCTTTTCTGTTACTGCCTCTTGTTTCTTATCTACAACTGCTTCTTGTTTCTTTTCTGTTACTGAATCCGGTTTCTTTTCTGTAACTGCTACTTGTCTCTTATCTATAACTGCCTCCAGTTTCTTTTCTGTAGCTGCTTCTTGCTTCTTTTCTGTTACTGCCTCTTGTTTCTTTTCTGTTACTGCTTCTTGTTTCTTATCTATAACTGCCTCCAGTTTCTTTTCTGTAACTGCTCCTTGCTTATTGTCTGCAACTGCTTTCTTATCTGTCTCCTGTTTGTTTTCCGTAATTGCTGCTGGTCTCTCTTCTTTAACTGCTTGTTTCTTTTCTGTAGTTGCTTTTTTTGTTTCTACAACAGTTTCGTGTTTGCTATCTGTGACTGCCTCTTCCGTGCTTTCTATAAGGGCTGCTTGTTCATTTTCTGTCACTGTTTCTTGTTCCATTTGTGTAACGATTTGTTTGTTCTCTTTAACTTTTTCCTGTTTTTTATCTGCAACTGCTTGGTGTTTATCGTCTGTAACTGCTTCCTCATTTTCTGAAGCTGTTACTTGATTGATTTTGGAGACTGCTGTCTCTTCATTTTCTGTAACTGAATGCCCCTTTTCAGTAACTGTTTCTTGCTTCTTTTCTGTAGCAGCTTCTTGTTTCTTTTCACTGATTTCTAAACTTTTTCCACTATTGACCAAAAGGGTGTCATTCTCTGGACTGCTGGAACCCTGCTTTTTCAGACCTTGCAGATCATTTTTCTCGATCTCATCATCCTTTACCTTGTCCTTTCCTGTCTCCGCTTTCCCACTAAAATCTTTTTCCACATCAGTAGCTTTATCACACGCTACAAGAGCCGAGTTTTCTAGTGATTTAAAATCGTTGTGTTTGACAGAAGAAGCAACTGAAGTGCTGCTTGAACTGGTCTCGTCCTTATCATACTTTTGACCATCTGTTCCATTTCCTGTCTGCAGCATATTCGATCTAGAATCAGCAGTCAACCAGTCCTCTCCATTTTTCTTCATTTCAGTCTGACTGTTGTTCGATCCAATCTCGTCTGAATCTGTCGACAGCCGATCCAGACAATCTCGATCCTCCTCTTCACCATCAGAGAGCAGAATCTCCTGCAGTGGTCGGTTAATCCTCTCAATCACCCTATTCCCTATTCCCGGCCGACTTATTCCCTTCCGCCAGGCGCTGAAGTTCTGCTCGAGTTCTTTGATTTCTTGTAAAAGACAGTCATAGGGCAAACCTTTTCCGTGAAGAGCCTTGACGAAAGCACGTGCCTCCCTCTGCGTTGCAACAGGAAAATGAAAGGATTCCTCGTGTTCCTCAAACACCTGCAGGATGACCTCATCCAGACCTTGATCCTCAGAGCTCACCATGTTGTTCGACCTGAAACCCAAACAAAACAGATTTCGTGTACCAATCATCCCAATATGCCTACAATAAATGCCGATACAAACTTATGTCTTAAAATGCACAGCCCATCAGTAAAATGCTGTTACCATACTGTGTGAAAATCTCATCAGATTGAGATTTAAGAGCAATGCATTGCACAGGCATAAAACCAAACTAACGGATCATTGACAATAACTGACTGAGGCAGTACCATCAAGTTTGATGGATGATGAAAATAAACAAATAAAAAGTTCTTATGGGGAGTATTTCTCATCAGTTTGTTTTACTGCATCGTGTAGTTGCTTTTCAAAACTGGAATCAGGAGCATATAACCAACATTCAGTGCTGCTTTCACATGCAAAATCAAATTATCTAAAACCGATTCCACAATCTAAATATAAAAACACAAATAAAATACTAGTGTCAATGCGAAAGATCAAAATAAACAAATTGACAGCAGTAAAATACGAGTTTATTATTGTCAGCAGGAAACTGCAAGCAGTAATTAGACCACACCCTACCATACATTCACTTTCAGTCTGATCCATAAAACTTCATCCTCAAAGCCTCCATTACAATACTAAGCAGAAGTAATCATCATCATCAATTCTAATATTCATCAGTTTCCATTCTAGTAATCATTCCTTAACTATTGTCATCATCACTGTCCTCATAATATCATTAACATAAATGCCATTCATTGTCTTTCAGATGTGTAGTCTAATTAAAATTATACATACATTGCATACACATATAAATATTATATGTATATACATTTAATAGTAGGTGTTTAAATAAAATCTCTAACATCACTTCTCCATCTCCAATCTCCATCGCCTGAGTAGGAGTTTATATGCATTATGCAAGTATTGTATGGAGTAGCAAATGAGTAAGACAGAGCAGGGTAGGAGTATGTGAAGACGTGGGCACGCATCTCATCTGCTCCCAGCAAGCCTCAGCCAGGCATCCTTGTCAAATCTGTGTACTCAGCTAAAGTATGCAAACCCTCTAAACATACACATCAATCAGGAAACAAAACACCACTTTAACAAGGACAACAAAGATTGCAGTGCAAAGTCATACATCAGGTCGTCCTGTGGAGCAGCCCAAGTCTACCATTTGCCTCTATAATCTATATAGTATATACAAATAGTGGACGACAAGAAGACTATAGGGATATACACGGTGTCCCAAAACAAGTGACACCCTTTTTGTTTTTGCGATATTTTTGTTAATTCTCAATGAAACTCTATACAATTTTAGAGCGTGAACGAGGGATAAATTATCAATGTGTCCTGAAAATTTAGTCGAATTCTATCAACAGAGTCCAAAGTTATGCACATTCAAATTTGAGCAAAGAAATTTTGAAGTTTCCAACATGTAA
>JAQFXW010003390.1:0-11955 GCA_034693945.1 Dendrobaena attemsi
AAGGAGAAGGCGCAACATAGAGAGGAGTGGCGAAGGTGGACATTCGAACCTGCCTAACGGCAGAGAACCAGAAGAAGCAGAATTCAGGTCACCATTGGAACTGCGCAAGTCAATAATTGCAAATACACGTACGTAGCCTACACTTATTCATTTTATTATTGGCAAATCCGTACAATGTACAGTGATCGCTACAGGAATTCACAGATTTCTTCTATTGTTACTATAGTATATTTTATTTGCTATTGTCTTAAAATCGTACGTACAGGTTCACTTGGTGCGGGTGGTCTCCGTGCGCTCAACGTTTTTGCCAGCTCCTCTTCAGAGAGAAGTTCCGGAACAAATCTGAATAAACATAGATAGAATATTATTGTATTCGTGCAATTAGTTACTTAAGGTCTAATGCCTGTTCGAATTTTCTATTATCGAAACGAGCACATCGCAACATGCTTACAAGTCATACTATGAACGGCAAGTTTATTTATTTGTTCATTGATTTATTCACACATTTCTATACCGCCCCTTCAAGTTCACTACTACTCCGACTACATCGCGGAGTTGTGTTGGAGTTGTGTTGGAGTTCACACCGAAACGCCACGAGCAATTGCGAGTGAAGGACTTGGTCAAGGTCCGAACGTCTGGCTTGGGTCTGAATCGGACCAGCGACTCTTAGGACACAAGGTAGCGACTGCCCACTGCGCCACCACTCCCCACGACTATTTTTTTTTTATTAAATTTAATTACTAATTATTGTTAATTAATTGCAAACTATAGTTAATTAATTTTAAATATAGCTTCCTAAAATATAATGCTGCGCTATAAGTAATTCCATCAGCGATGACGATCAAACATTAATAGTTTTATAAATCACCCAAAGCTGGCCGTTCTGTCTGTCGACCTACGTCTTTGCATGTTTCAATGTCTTCCTGTTGCTGATGAGACCCTCTTAGAATTGAGGAATTTAGAATTAGTTTCAATTGGGTTTATACATTATAATACAGAGCATTCTGCCGTTGTGTTGTGATGATGTTATGCTACGATAGCAAGCATAGAGTAGGTTCTACTTTTCAGCTATTTGCCTTATACGTTACCCCATTAGGTTAGCTGCGTAAAAGTTGATTCCTGCTCTTTCAGCTGGATCCACCTGTTCCACCTGCCTGCTGCTAGGGTGCAGCATGCAACCGGAGCCAGAATCATCATCAGGTGCTGGTAATATCAACATGATTGACATCATTGTCATTACGTAAGAATCAACAACTATCATCATCGTAATCATCATCATCATCATCATCATAATTGACATAATCGACATCCTCGTCAGCAGCAGCAGCAACAGAAATGATCTTAATCGTGATAATCTCAAAATCCTACGGTGCCACACTAAAGCAAGCGGAAAGTAGGCCTACCTGCTAATAATACACGAGCGTTTGTAACAGAGTTGCAGAAGCAGTGGCGGCGATCTTATCTAAAGGGTAGGGAACACTTTTGACTTGGATGGAAGAAATATTAGCGCGTGAGTGCGAAATTTTGTTACCTCTCTTTTGCATCTAAAATGTGTTAAAAGTAATGGCCTGTCAACCAATGTATATTTCTGAGAACTTACTTAATTAGAAATTCCGAAGTTATTTTTCTGTTAGCAAATGAAATGTCTGTTACTGTTATCAACAATTGATAAAAAATTTGCAATAGGTGTCCACTTGCAGTAAAAAAAGTGCATTGCTGTAACCCCCTATAAAGTTCCGTGCCACAAACAAAAACTTGGAGGCCACTTTTCTGACATTTTCCTACGATGAATTATTGAACATGGTGAAAGCAACATTTGTTGCCTCTCTTTTCTCTCTGCGCAGAAAATGTGTTCAGAAGCAATAGGCATGCAAGCATTTTGTAACGGCATGTCAATAAAATTAAGACAAGTCTGTATTTCTGACACTATTTCTAAAATAGCAATTAATGGGCTATTTTGTATTTATCAACAATATTATTAGAAGTGAATTTTTAGTAGCGTTGAACAAAACAATGATCTTTAGGGCCGTTGAAATAGAGCAAAATTATGCAAACAGAATGATAATAGACCAATCTTATTAATTCATGTTTTGCATATTGATGAAGAATCAGTGGATCCACTTTAAAATCTCTCATTTTCAGTTACTTCCATGTTTCCATTTCTTCCAAATGGGGATAGCTGTCTTTCCAATTTGCCGCTCCGTTCAAAATGGTTACGACGTCTCTGCCGTTTATCTCAGAACATGATTGCACACTCCAATGATTTGAGATATTGATTTGTTATATTGCGAAACACTATAAACAGAATAATGATAGACAAAAGTTCTACATTTTTAGTTATTGGCGACAACGCCTTGACGTATATTAAAATCTGTGACTTTCTATCAATCTACCTTCCGCTCTGTTGCTGTCTTTGTTGTTGCTGTTGTTGTTGTCGTTGTCTGTGCTGTTGTCAGAACTTTTCTCGCTCATTGTGTCCATGTTTTGTAAATGCCTACAACGTTGTATCAGTAACCAGTCATTGATTGTAAAAATTAGTTGCAGATAACTTCTGCGCTAGAGTTAGCACGCCTAACACAGAACTAATCTGCGTTATCATCATCACGCTCCGAATTTTATAGTTTACACTTGCAGTGGGTGGATGCGTAGCTCAGTTGAGAAAGCGCTGGTCGATAGGCTAAGTAGTCAATCTCGTCGCGACCCGAGTTCGAGCTTCACACAGGCAGTAATTTGTTTAAAGTTTCTGATAGCTTCTTTCTGTTGTGTTGTTTGTCTCGTGTCAGTTGGTAAATGAGATCGCCCACCCTCACTTCTGTCTTGGCCGCGTATAAGGAGTTTTCCAGTACTTAGGCTATTAGAATAAGGCTAACCTGCTGTCAAGCCGACCTGCTTGTCGTGCTAGCAGGCTGTATTTCGTAAAACTTGTAGCCTACTTGTTTGTGAACACAGTGCGGTTTGCCATTGTGAGCTTAACAAACGAAAATATTATTAGTAATAGTAGGCCTGTACAGTTGCAGATAACTTCTGTGCTAGAGCTATAGACAAGCATGTATATCTCTAGTACAGAAGATCTGCAGTCACTGATTGTAAACAATTGCAGATAACGTCTGTGCTAGAGCTAGACAAGCCATTGTCTGAGTTACCTAAATCAGGCAAATTCTTTTTAATGCTGGTTGACAACAGTGTTGATTTAGACAACCTTCCTCCAACCAATGATATTGTCACTCAATAGTAGGCTACGCTTATGATACCCATAATACTTAGGCAGATCAAAGCTGAGAACTCTGATTGGACATCTATAAACTATAAATAACTCAAATAACTCTATGCTCTGATGTTGACGTCTGACTGTCTCCGCCTAATTAGTCCATAAAAGTAAAACCAATTAGGCCCTAATACTTCATCTGATTTGGTAACCGTCTGCAGCTTAAAAATGTTAAACTTTGCAAACTTTACCGCTTGTCCCTCTTGACTATAAAAAGCGCCTCATTCTGTAGTCTTAGGCGCTTGACCTTGAAATGGGGCTTGGTGGTGTATGTATGTATGTGTGTATTTCTATGCCGCCTCTTAAAGTCTACTACTACTCAGAGGCGGTCCCGACTACAGCCGCAGGTGTGTCGGAGTTAACACGCCGAAGAGCAACGAGCAATTGTGAGTGAAGGACTTGCGTAGTGGGATAGTCGCCGCCTTGCGTCCGAAGAATCGCGGGATCGATTCAGACCCAAACCACTGACTGTGACTGACTACGTAGGGACCTTGGGCAAGTCCTTCACTCACAATAAATTGCTTGTGTAAACTCCGACACAGTAGTAGCGGACTTGAGTAGGCGGTAGCCGCGGTATAGAAATATTAATAAATAAATCGTATAGGTGACCTATATTACTGATTCTTTGCCTTGACTGAGGATTATGCAAGAACCTTGGCCCAGCGGTTACGCCAGACTGAGTAGGCCATCTTTTCGTTTTTAAAATCTTTGGTCAGCACTCAGCACAAAATTCATACGTCAACGAATATTATCTTGATCGTTATACAATTTCGTCAAAATGATATCAATTAAGACGTTGCACTCAATTACCCTTAGTCCTGGTGAATTTCTGACAGATTCTTACCCTGAGGAGAGAGAGGGTGATAGATCGAAGAAGCACCAAAAACTGTTTTAAAATCTTTAATCTACAATTCTACACCTGCTAAAGATTCATACCATAAACGAAATGTCGAACTGAAACATGGCGCCAAGGTTTCGTGACGTCATTAAAGCTGTTGTAGTATGACGTCAGCGTTCAAGCGATTAAATCCAAAACAGACTAAATGCGAATAAACATTACAGGAACAAAAGATCCGGTTAGGAACATAGATTAAACTTCACTAAAGCTAAAATCAACCAAACTTAATTTAATCTTATCTCCTATTCACCTATTAAATTTAATAATGGCCAAAGTGAATTCTTTGCAAATTTATAAACTGCATCATGACATGAGACATGAGATATGTAAGCCTATAAGAGCAGGTTGATAGGCCTACATGACTTCCCAATCTTCCCTTAGTAATAATAGGCCCTATTCTTTATTAGGCCTATATTCATATTGACAAACGCAGTATGATTAGGTCATACAGACCGGTTCTACGAAATACGGCCCGCATAGCACGACACGCAGGTCGGCTTTACAGCAGGTTCGCCTTACATTAATGGCCTAAGTACTGGAACGTTAAGGTACGGCCAAACAAGGAGTCGGGGTGGACGATCTTGTTTTCCAATTGACACGAGACAAACCACACAACAGAAAACACCTTTTGCAGCTAACAGATACTTAGAATAAATTACTGCCCTATGTGGGGCTCGAACCTGTGCTGCCAGATCACTACTCATCTTATCGGCCAGCGCTCTCTCAACTGTTATGAGACCCACCACCACCACCTCGTCTGACTGATTCACTGACTCGCTGACCGTCTGTGTTTCGTGTAGTTAGCGTGCAGACTACATGTGCTTTTATAACGATGTAGCTAACTGGGCCATTACATTCAACCACAAATCAAGTGATTAAAAAATCTTTCGGGTTGTCAATTTGACACAACACCGGCAACAGCCTATCTGTGTTTCTTACATGCCGATCTGCAGTACTTCTAAGACCCTATTATTCGGAAATTCTGTCAAATTGGCGTCTGGATGGTCTTTAGAAATGGTGAAACGCTGCCATTCTGAATTATGGGATGACAGTTAAAGACTGGCATTCAAATCTCTATGATTCTTATTATTATTATAGGACAGTTTCGCTACTGTAGGCCTACTATCTCTCGGTGACTTGGTACAGAGGGTCACTCGTTCAGGCCCCTTGTTGAAGGATTAGGGCCTACACCAGAAGGCCTGAGACTGAAAAACATTAAGCCTACGCATTTGAATCATTTTGGATGCCTTTAGCCTCTGTGGATTGTAAGGTTTCAAACTGAGGCCTATCTTTGGCTGCCTAACTAACGGCACTGCGAGAGCTTACGTACCATGAGCTACTGGGCTAGATAAGTCAATTGGCCAGATATCCGGATTGATCTGAATACTTAACCGATTACGGTTTCATTTGTTGCTTTATAGGTCTATCATAGGTTGATGGCTTGTGCATTAGACACTGGTACGATGGAGATTGTATTTATTGTATCTAATAAAGAAGCTCTGGTCGATCTGCAGTACTTCTAAGACCCTATTATTCGGAAATTCTGTCAAATTGGCGTCTGGATGAATTATAGTAAGAGTAAAGAATGGTAGAGTCGTAGCATAAAACATCGTTATTGTGAATTTTGGTGCTACATGTATAACAAGCAAGAAATTTATTGTATTGTATTTGTGTATTTCTATACCGCCTCTTACAGACCCCTACTACTCAGAGGAGGATCAAACTACAGCCCGGAGGTGTGTTGGAGTTTTACACGCAGAAGCGCTTCAACAATTGTAAGTGAAGGACTTGCTAAAGGTCCTTACACATCGGGTGGGATTCGCATCTGCAACCCTGCGGTTACAAGGCAGCGACCTTCACCACTACACTACTGCGCCCCACGAGATAACTTATTAGGCTACAAGCACACATATAGGCCTATAATATGTTTATTATAATGATACTTACTATCGTATTAGTTGATATTGGAAACAATGCTAGTCGTTACATGCTAAGTCTAATAAGTACTCATTTGAATGGACAACCGACCAAATACACCGAAATAGTAGCGCTGAGTTAAACGTTAGAACATTCGCTGTAACCATAAAATTAAATATTATTATGTTTCTGTAAAACAATCGTCTTCTTATAACTTAAACGATTCGATGTTCTTCGTAGAAGATTGTGCTGAGTCATCGCTTCAGCTGCTGAAAAAGAAAACATAATATTATAAATGGTAGAATTTGTTATCTGCTGTTGCTCAAAACCAGACCGGTGGTATCACGTGACTTCGCTGAGTCACCGGATTGGTGACTCAGCAGAAGTCGTTCGTGATCGGTGAACGCTATATTATTGCATGAGTAAATCACCGATACCCGGATGTACACCGATATATCTATTTTTAGCTGTGTTTCTTACGCTGACGTACTCTTGTTTCTTGCTCTTGAAATTTCGTAAGAGTCATCTGGCAGCCAGAGGCTTCTATCCTCCCCCCCCCAAGCAGCCGGGCTCAAAAACTCATGACTTTTCGTTTTCCCCCTTCAAAACTATTCTTCCATCCCTTCTGACCGGTCTAGCTTCCCCTCCTATTTCTGGAAATGATACATTTTGAAATGTTCCCCACCTGTTTTCCACTGGGCGCACTTGCGCCCGCTGGGTATAGGGAGAGAAGCCTATGCTGGCAGCTAAACACAGTGATATATAAGAGGCCGTTGCTCAAAACAGTGGTCCGAGATTCCGACTCTGTTACGTCATTGACTGGTACATGTACATGTAGGCCTATAATGGCCTAACAGTCGCAGAATGCCAAACGAAAGAAAACTTTGACTTTAAGTTCAGTGTTGTTTAACGATGTAATTTGTGTGTGTTTCGTCAGCTTATATGAGCTTAACGACAGCTTATGACAACGGATTCTCTTGCGTCATGCAGAATAAAAGTTGGTTAGGCGTCTTCGAATGCACGATGCAATTTAGGCCTAAACTTACTCTACGATTCGATTCGTCTATGCATCAACATTTTGCAGAAAATGTGTCTTTAGAACTGAAGGCTATGCTTCTTCATAAACGGATATTCGATGACACACTGAAGCATAGTATCTAAGACCTGAGATTGAACCCATAGGAATTAGTCAGTAGGTGGCATAGTTAATTCGCGTCATTTTAACTCCGTATGCCAATCCATTATAGTGCCTATGTTTTCAGCTGCTGCAATTGACCTAATTTCAGTTGGAAAGAAGAAAACCGTGAGCGCTATTAGGGAGTCGTCCCAAAGCAGAATGAGACAGAGGGTGCGAAATATGGTGGACCTTGCGTGACTATAATATGAGCTCAAAACGAACAGTTAAAAACTATTCGAAATAACGAATGGACGCTCTATATAAGCTACATGCAAGAATTATTTTCTAAGAAACAACCGGAACGGCGTTCCGGTCCCACATGTCCTCTGTTTCTTTGTCAGACTTAAATTTTGAATAACAATAATTAGGAAGCTAATCATGAAATTCTATAAGGGCCAAGCAATAAATGACATTTTGATAGGCCTATGTTTATTTAAAGTGACAACAAATTACATTAGGCCTAGGCTACTTGAGATGACCTAATGGTTCTAGCTGAAGGCGAAAGCGTAACGTCATGCCAGAACTGTAACAGATGACAAGATAGAAATTTAAATCTGATCATCACCTCCCGATAAGCTCAAAGCATCTGACGAGTTGACTGGACTGCTTCCATGAGGTCTTCCATGTCCACTCTGATTGTGGAATAATCAACCGGTTCTTGTTCAGCATCGTGGTTGAGCATGTACCTGTTTGGAAAGGTCCTATGAAGGGCGATCATCCATGCATTCCGACAAAGTGAACCCAAATATCCGCCTGAAAATCCTACAATACAACAACCAATACAATTATGAAATAATGCTGTAACAAATGGGATTCCTTGTGTACAGTCACTACAGTAAACCTGTATATGTGTGTGAAAAAGAATCGTATTGGATTCAAGTAGAAAGCAATGCTTACAAGAAGCATTACGTTTTGATTGGTATTGGTACGAACATTGAAGTTATAGTTATGCATGTAATTGAGTAGTAGTGGACTTGAAGGGGCGGTATAGAAATACGTAAATAAATAAATAAATAAATTATGGTTATAATACAGCGGAGCCAGTTGGAAAGGCTAGTCGCTGTGAGGGAAAGATTGATTCTGAAGTGTTGTCACTGTTAATTAATTCGTTACACGCATTCTAGGCCTATCAAACGACTGAACTCCTCCGATAACTTTAATTAGAATGATTAGTAATTGTAGGCTGCAGACTTCTAAAGTGGGCCCCTTTGGAGCCAATGGCTACTGTATCACTTGCTTCTGGCCACCGGTTATTCACGAGCGCTGCGTCGAATCAGATCAATTGTCCAAAGAGTAGCAAGAAAGAGGTCTGAGATTCTGAGTCTGGCTTCCAGTGGGCCAGACGAGGCAGGGACAACATTAAAGCTCCTGACTTAACAAGTTCTCAAAGAATGCAGGTTCTAACTTGGAAGCAGGAAGCATAGGGAATTAAACATTATACTCAATGTTTACGCAACATTTGAAACTACAGAATTAGTTTAACTTACATGTACACTCAACGTATTAAGTCATTAACTTCTTTGAATACTTAAAACGACAGAAGAGGCCTCAAAACAGTCTCTGACGTTTGATTAAGGAATTGTTCGTAACAGATCAACAACGTTAGACTTTCTAATTTCACTATTCACTAAGTAAAATCAATTGTAGGCCTAGGCATAATATGACCAATCAATTATTGACCATTCATATTTCGATGTCCGTACTAAAGAAACTAGGCCTACACCTGTTTATTGTTATTGCGTTTTGATAACTCTAATATGTAACAAATGAATGTTACCAGAGGTTTCATTTGCAACCGCGTCTATTACAGATGGCTCCAAGTTCCAGTTTCGGGTCATTTTACGCAAGATGTCTTTTCGAGCCTTGAATGAGAAACCACAGTTCAGACTCAGTTTTCAGTTTTTAATTTGTTTGGCACAAGTTGTTTGTTTAAGGTCGTGCATACAACGTATACTGCCTGGCTTAGCTGTAAGTTTTCTTATGTCCCTATAGTTATTACTGAACCAGTGCAGAAATGAATGAAGGAATGAATGTACATGTGACTGAAAAACAATGCAATTCTTATTTATACTACTAATGACAGTAAAGTAATAGAGACATTTTCACAGTTTTTACTATAGATCTCTTTCTGTTCGTTTCCAACAATAAAATAGTAGTAGGCCCTGTAATAATAATTATTTTTGTTCTTTATAAAATTACCAGCTTATCACTGGTTGGGTCGTATATTATCAAAGAATTGATCAATAATTGTTACGGTTCAATGACCACAAAGATTTTAAGAGGCTGCGAGTTAATTGCGTTTTCAGAATAGACGCGTAGGCCTACCGCTAAATCTGGGAGGTCGATGAAGATTTCAGTGTCGAAGCGTCCAGATTTCCTGAGCTCTGGGTCGATTAGATCCAGTCGATCGGTGGCAGCAACGACGAACACCGATCCACGGTTGTCCAGGGCATCCATCAAGGCCACTAGGGTAGAGACATTCTGACTGCCACGGCGAGCAAAAACGTCGAGAAAATCCAGAAATATTATGGATGGCCGTTGCATTTGTGCCTAAGAGGAATCAGCAAAGCAACAATTATGACTGTTAGTCGTCACGCAGTCGACCAATCATGCAGCCCGGGTATGATGATGAAGTCTTTATTTGCACAGAGCAAAACAACCAAATAGCAATTGCAGTAACAGAAACATTGCAGTGGGGCGCGGTAGTGTAGTGGTGAAGGTCGCCGCCTTGCAACCGAATGGTTGCGGGTTCGAATCACATCCGCCGCGTAAGGAGGACCTTGAGCAAGTCCTTCACTCACAATTGCTGGTGGCGCTTCGGCGTGTAAACTCCGACACACCTCCGGGCTGTAGTCGGGATCGCTTCAGAGTAGTAGGGGACTTAAAGGGGCGGTATAGAAATGTGTGAATAAAAATCCCAGAAAAACAATGTCTAAACGTTATAACGTAATCTTAGCAACAAGAAACAGTGAGAACAAGAAAATCACAACATATCTTAACTTTCTGACATAGCAACTGCACAATTGGGATCAAATGAAGCTATTGCTTATGAATATTGATCTCTTTCTTAATCATGTTATGTTTACTATGTAGTTATACGTCGATCAATGATCATTCATCATGATTCATTTAATATGATTCATTTAATATGATTCACTCACATCCTTGGGACTTCGACATGGCTCCAAAATTGACACAGCAATCTGGGTGTTGTAGAATAACTATACCCGAGTTCGAATGTTGCATGGTAGTAGCAGGGGCGCAACTAAACAATTTCACCGGGTGGTGCTCACACTTCAGGGACCTACAGTTCGTTCGTCCTTCTGTAATATTGTTGTCTCCCTGATGCAGTATTTTGTATGGTGCAGAATTCTTGATCTTTCAGTACTGCAGATTAGGCAACAACAGGTGACGAGTATTCCTATGTTTTGTGTTGAAAAATGAATACAGCATGATCAGTGGATCAATAATTAGACCTACCACATCGAACAGTTCAATCAGCTCGTCTATGAGGTCTTTGGCGTAATTCTTATTTACGAGAGCGGACATCTTCGGATCGTTATTTCTGCAGCCCTCAACCAGCGCCTGCCCGAGCATCGTCTTTCCAACTCCTACACTCAAATATCAACGTTAGCACATTAATTTATCAAATGAATGCTGAGGACCTGGCTTTCATCTCGACCCTGGGCCAGAGCATCACCGCGATGTCTGGGGATGCACGCGAGACCTCCTACTTATTCCAACGCCTGGCTCTGACAATTCAAAGATTTAATGCTGTTGCATTTCGCGGAACTTTCCCCATACAGCATTACGAGGAATAGTTGCCGTTCCAGGCTTTTATTATTAGGCGTTAGATAAGTCCCTGAGGGATCATTTATACCTCGGGGCAAATAAATTTATCAAAGTTAATTAAATAAAGGTTAATTATAGCGGCGAATTAGACTGCGCATTGAAGCGGCTCAATTATTATTATCTTTGCCGAGAACAGCCTAATCGGGTTGCGTTGTAGAGCGAGGTAGGCTATCTATTGCAAAGGTAATAGACCACCTGACCTTCTTCATCTGTGGCAGATGGACCCAGCTTCGATACCTCGTTCCACTGTAGGCTAACAGATCATTAGTTATTCTTTGGCCCAAGATTCGCATTACTGCTAAGAACGTTTCTAACAAATGTCTTAACTGCCGCACCTTACCATACGGCTTGTCTCGCCGTAATCGGTTAAATATTCAGATCAATCCACAAGACGGATATCTGGCCAATTGACTTATCTAATCCAGTAGCCCATGATACGTAAGCTTTCGCAGTGCCGTTAGTTAGGCAGCCAAAAATAGGCCTCAGCTTGAAACCTTACAATCAGTAGGGCCCTAGGTATCGACGAGCGATAACACTACAAATCCCACCCAATTGCTGAGCTGCAACGTTTGATGAGTAAGTTTGAAAGTTGTTTAATGCAGGCCTACCTCTTAAGATCCTCTATATAGAGGATCTTAAGAGACGCACAGACATGAACAACTGAAATCATTAGAAAGTCGTAAAAAAATTTTTCTATTTATTCACACATTTCTATACCGCCCCTTCAAGTCTCCTACTACTCAGAGGCGGTCCCGATTACAGCCCGGATATGTGTCGGAGTTTACACGCCGAAGCGCCACGAGCAATTGTGAGTGAAGAACTTGCTCAAGGTCCTTACGCGGCGGG
>JAQFXW010003391.1:0-11955 GCA_034693945.1 Dendrobaena attemsi
GCCACGTCGTTGAGCTATAACTTGGGAGTCGTTTGTAACATGATCTTGGGATTTGAAAGAAATGGCGTGTTGACCTACTTTTCAAGAAAATTTTAAATTAAATTTTTTAGACAGGATGTTTGCGCGCTGAGAGAGCGTGGCAAGAGAGATTTCGCTAGAGATTCTGCCAGAGTAATCTGATGTAATTTTCTGTGGACTTGATTGATGTTTGTTTGCGTTCGGTTGCGACATGCTATCACAATTACAGCGGGCGATAGCATGTCACATGATTTAGGTAAATATATTATTTATATTAAAATACCCTAATATTCACGAATATTAACAAATATTAAAGTCTCAAGTAACGAATACTCGTTCTATGAATTTGTCTACTGAACCTTCATGCTGATATTCTGATATTGTATTTATCAGTGCTTCAGAATATATATATAAATTGTATATTCTGATATTGTATATTCCGGCTACATACAATATATGTAGCCGGATATCACCAAGAGATAATGACCCTATGAGATACTGTGAGATATTACTAGAAAGACTGATATAATACCTGGTAGTTTTACAATAATAATTAATATGTTGACTCGGATATAATATTTATGAAAATGCAGATCATAACAACATAATGCTGATCTATGTGATCAACAAATTCCACTTAAAGACTGGTCAGCTTGCAGTAAGCTGCATTTAAAATTTGCATTTAAAATTTGTATTACAATTTAGATTTAGAATGTGTCCATATGTTCTAAAGTTGTCCACTAAACTTGCATTTAGAATTCGCATTCACAATGTGCTTCTGAATTCATGTTTACAATGTATGCACGCTGAATTTGCAATTAGAATTCGCTTCTCGAATCAACATTCAGAATTCACGCAGATCTTTCGGAGGCAGATCTATGCATTTGGATTGCATGACTGAGCTCATCAAGGTAGAGCTTTGATATCAGTGCACACAATAAAATCTCTTATTGCAGCCGTTCTGACATCCTGCAGTATCACAAAAGATATTTACAGACGCTGGCACTCTTGGCGGCAAGACATGCGAAAGGAACGCTCCTCTCTGCTGAATCCACCTCATAGGCAGCCAACCCCGTTCCACTGTGCAGTTAAGGCTTCATCGATTTCACAATTTATGCTCAGTCTGGCAACGTACTGGAACATAGAGCCCTGCAGACGATTCCTAATTGTCAGCAGCACTTTATTCCAGGTACAGTAGGACTATACAGATGTAAAAATTCACATTTCTCATCGCGTTTATTCTTTCATGTGAAAACAGTCATGGGTTAGATACCCTGCCATTGAATTATCTCTTTGTTATGTATGACAGTGGTTTAAAAACTCCTCCATTGTCACGTATAACAAATGGTGGTTTAAAAACTCCTCCATTGTCACATATAACAAATGGTGGTTTATAAACTCCTCCACTGTCCTCCAGCCAGTCTACACCTGATGATACATCCTTAGAATACATTATAATAGGCTTAAATATCTCTAAACACTGGCAAGCAGGCTCTCAGTTACGCCCAGGTCGTTCCTTCAGCCTGTAACTGTCTTCCTCTTGCCCAGAGGCAGGAGCTTCTCTCTCTCCCCATCGGATTTTGCCAGCGAATGAAGACTATGTTGTTTGCCAACGGCCTCGCTTCATCAGTTCGGGCGCCCCTGTTGAGTTCGCTTTGAAGGGCGCTATATAAATTAATTTACAATTACAATTGCATTGATCTAAACACAAGCGTTACAGGCCAAACGGCTCAAATGAACTCTAAAAATATATATTGAAGAGCAAGTAGTGTTTTCGCATCTTGCATCTCACAGAACCCACCTCAACAAAATGGAACATGTATGGCTTTACTTCAAAATCAGTCCCCAAAGTCTACAGAATATCTGATTCTTTAACCTTTAGAAATTCGTTCATAGAATTTGCCCTTCTGTTCAAAGTGAAAATAGACACTAGATACCTTAATGAAGAACGCACAGATCTCTTGAGTCGGATGGTTCATCTCGAGCAGCGGAGCCAACGCCAGAAATATCTGTTCGTAAGCAGTCTGACTGATAGAATCGACATTCTAAAGCATCAGAACAACCCAATGAACGAGAATTAAATCTACAGGATGGTAAAAATCAGCCCCCACCAATGAACGAGAATTAAATCTACAGGATGGTAAAAATCAGCCCCCACCAATGAACGAGAATTGAATCTACAGGATGGTAAAAATCAGCCCCCAAAGTCTTCAAGGTGAACTTTGCTGGTAAAAAGCCTAGATAAGGTCATCACCGCACACAACATTATTGTGCCTGCAGTTGTTTTTGAGAATCTTCTATCTTTAGACTACAAGATCGCCAAGCCTGTGTATTTCATAGCTTCATGTAACCGGAAACCAGCAATCTGTTGCTAAGCAACATAAAGCCGACGGATAAGCTGTTCATCAGTTCAACTGCCACTTTGCGTCAGTGCTTCAGGCAAAGACTCTAATAACCCCAAGACCCTTAAGAATGTCCATGTAACAGAAGAAGATAGATATATTCCGTTACTTTAGAACCACAAGGCAGTTATGGATATACAACGTGTCTGTGTTGGCAACTTTCTTTCCTAGCTATGACTCAAAACTGGGACATTTGCGCCTGAGCTCTCTGACCGCCAGATACTTTCTGTAGGCAGATGACATTTTCTTACAATAATTTCGTTGTTGCTTGTATTTTTATTGTCATTCGTCAGCACAGATCGTACTTGAACTTTATGTTTACCGCAATTTGGTATATTTTACTAGTTCGACAATCGTAGTATTCCTATGTCCAGTAATAAAATTGTTAAACTACGTTATGGTGATTTGAGTTTGTAATAGAATTTTGGGAGAGGGTGCATTTGACGGGGCGCAATTGACGGGGCGCGTTTGTGTAGTGCTCATTTGACGGGACCCCCTATTATACATACTCTTCTTTTTTATAGGTATAAATAACCAATGCTAACATTAATAATTATGTAATCTAGCCTTAACTTAACTTGGCATCTGCTCCTTAGTCGATATCACGTGACAATCTATATATCTATCAAGAAGACCAAAGCTCTCCAGGCTTTGCTGAAACTGCAAAAGCATTTCATCACCAAAGCAAAGCTTTGCAAGCCAGCTTTATATAATTTTTAGGCAGCAGCAGTAGCAACAGCCATAATCTGGAAAGACAAATTTTACATATAGACGACATTGAGTTACATGATTATTGGAATTTGTAACTTAAAGCCAGTTTATCCTCAGCACAAACACCAAGGGACGCTACTCAGGAACGGCCTCAGCCATTTAGTATATTCATATAGTGATACAAAGCATTCAGGCCGTTTACATAGGTCTATGATTTGCACAGCAGTTAAGCACCGTCCTTAGAAACAAGAGCTCATTATGAGTAAACACTTTTAAAAGTAGACAAGATGTCAAATTATTGGAGAGAGTTATATGATATAATGAGAGCTAGACAGATAGGTGAATATTGTTTGTACAGGTCACTTAAATGTATCCAAATTACCATATAACAACGACTGGTAGACTCTCTCAATAATAATGCATATATTATTTGCTTACAAGACACATGCAACTACAGACTCTCACATCCAACTCTGTTACATACAAGTTATGACATTGATATCAATATGCTTAAACCATGATATGCACACAGTCAGAAATGCACACACATTTGGCCGCTGTTGAGGAACAAAAACTCCGCTATATGCGCAAATGAAGTGAAATTTGTTCACTCGACTTCATAGAAACTACTTCCCTGAACAATTGTCCTCATAGCCTGATGATGGTTGTTTGGCAACACAACCATTGAGGTCTGCCACAAAACACATTCTTAACTTATGTTGGCAGGTTGAATAGAAAGCGGCCAAGCGCAATACACTTCCAAAGCAAAAACACAGTGCAGCATGCACAGAGCATCAAAAACAGTGCAAGAGTTTCTGATTTGGCTATGAAAAAGATTTCTCAATTATCTTAAATTGTTTGAACATTTCCTATAGCATGCACCGCGTAAATTACTAAAGATACTCGCATATTTATAAACACAGATAAGACTGACCGACCCTGAGCAATTGGTTACAGTGTCTAAAAAGAATTGATAAAAAATGGATAGGATAGCATAAAAAAGAAAGTCAGAAAGCTTATGTGCCTCTATTCAGCTTAGAGCTTATAATGGAACACTGGTCAAGAGTGGACACTGGGCAGCAACAACAACCAAGCAGATCCAGTTAGGAGGACTTACCTCTTGCAGAAGGTGAGAAACCAGATCGAGTGGAAACTGATGGACGCTAACATCTTGGATCGGTGTAGTAAGTGACATATCAACCATGTTCTGAAAACAGCACAGACACAATCTCGATGTTGTAATACTCTAATGGCTTGTAACGAATAGCGAACGCACAAATTTGAAACGTTTCACTAATAACAGTCTCATCAAAATTTAGCACAAATATGGTAAGAAAGAAGAAAAGCTTTGGACCAAACTATAGGCAAGCTGCTTGTGTTTGAACTTCGACTTTCTGAGCAATGGCTCACTGAAATGGTTTCAGCATAGTTTAACACACAAATTTGAGTTGCAAATATACCTGAAACGTAAAACCATCACTTCACATGGAACAAATGAACAAGTATTTGATGACAGCTGATGATCTATGCAGACAACCAATTTTTGAGGGTAGTAAGGCCAACAGAAACTGGTGGCTTTAGTTGGACCATAAAGCACCACAAATGGACTAATACTACAGCTCTGTCAAATAATTGTCGTAATCTCAACACTTGTAAAGCGCCACTGTATAGCCTAGCGCTGTGCACCAGCTAATTCAAGAGCACTGCAAAAGTCAAAGGAGTAGTCAGAGGAAGGTTCGTGGTGGTCGGAGTTCAATTTCCAGAAGGTCAGAGGGGTCAGTCTGTCATACTACAAATGAAGGATCACAGACGTTTCACAACCATACAAACCTCACCCCATAAAATCACAAAGAGATATCTTTGCATAACTCACAGATGTTTCTGAATGATACATGTTATAAAGTCAAAACTGAATGACTGCATCATCACCAATAGGAAATGCAGCAGAGATCATGTGCAGGCGACAGCTGGTTCAGATTTTGCTCATACAAGCACATCCGTCTGCAACACTACGTTCCCATCCGTTATTTGGGTCAAGGTCATAATCAGCCTCTATGTACAGCACTTTGACAGAATCAATGCTTCTTTGGCTAACATAGTACTTCTAAGAAGCAGTCACTTTCATCTGCTCCTAACAATTTGACAGATGGCCGAGTTTTAAAAGAAAAAAAAGAGAAATTAAAAATGAACAAGGAGTCCCTTGTACTGCAAATGCGTCAACACTTCTCATAATCATGGCATGCATCAGTACAATGTGGCTGTTGATATGACATAATATACAGAACCTCACTCAACACATTTACTTCACTTAAATCCATAGCATACATAGGAGATGGCTTCCAATGGCACAACTGTAACGAATTTTCATTACCAGCTTACTTATGAACCACTTCAGTGCGGTACTTAGCAAATGGTGTAATGATTTTACATGACCTAACTATTTTTCCGGTTTACCATCGGTGTCTCATAAAAGAAAACCAGAACTGTTAAATATATTGCTTCATCTAACACATTGCTTAAAATGTAAGAGGCTCCACTCTGCTACAGTACTTCATTTGGCACACACAGCTTCATCTAACACACACTACTTCAGATTGTCTAACACACTTCGTCTGACAGTCAAACACATTGCTTCATTTTGCTGATGATTGACTGGCTTTACATTCAGGATTTATTTGCTGGCGCCAGATGAACTCAAGAAAGTCTGACTGCGTTGGCCCAAAACTAATAGATCTTGGCATTCTGACATTTCCAAGGTTTCTTGCCAAACATCGCAATACGTCTTATTCTCATTTTGTATGATGCCAAGATTCCGAAATAGATGAAGGATGGCTGGACGTTGCTCATTACAACGGACAACAAGGACATACTGTAACTGCATTATTAAGGCCAGTCTCATTACTGCACTTTGATGGAGAGTGAGATAGGGCAATGACATAAAACCAACAAAGAAAACAAGAAAAGTGAAACAGGTGTTCTGGGGTTTCGCAGATGGCTTATGGAGGGCAGTGCCCTGCATGGACAGCTAAAAACAATTCTTATTATAAGGATTATAATTTAAATATACCATTTTGCATTGCTTAACATCCAGCTACCACACAACTTCAATAATTCTATAGGTGAAGAGAAGAAGAAGAAAGACGAAACCTTCTTCTCTAGACATTGTCAACTGACTCCATTTTGCATGATACTTGAAAAACAAGTTTTCAACAACAACAAATTGAAAAATCAATGCTCCTGTTTCTGTTTACATTCTTCATACCATTGCCCCAGTTCAGACAACTTTCGTTTGTAACTGTTTATTGTCTAGTTTTAACGGCTTCACCCGCTTAGGGCTTGACAGTAAAGAAATAAACAGACAAAAAGACAGACAAACGTATAAAAAAAACTTCCTGCCATACATAAACTTCAACAGCAGAATATGTAGCTTTGGTGGAAAAAGCCTATTCAGCGCTATTTAAAACAAAACATACATGTACGGTATGGTACTTGGGGTCAAGGCTCGAGGATACGTACCATATGTATTCTATTATTTGAAAGGTACGTAGGTATTCTAACGTACCCTATTTTAGAGTATGTTGAACAAGACGTAACTGCTAATTATAAGAATGTTCAATTTAACTTAAGCAAGCAATCACAACCCAGTATACAACGTAGTAAATTGCTGAAATGCTATATTGTAGGTCTATATGTTTATCCAGCATAAACATAAGCATACATAAACATAGATATCCAGATTATAAGTAGGATGTGGGTCAACGAGCGGCCAAGTTAACCATGAATAAAATTTTCGTGAAAGGTACGTACCAGACGTGTGTTTTATTATTTGAAAGGTACGTTATGTATTTTAACGTATTCTATTTTAGGGTACGCGTACCCTCGAGCTCTGGTATTTCAGAGCTGATAACAGCCATGAAAGCATTTTGATTGTGCAAAGAAGTCATAGAAAATTCGCTGAATAAATGCATTTAATGGCAACAAATACAATTCACTCCTCGTGTAGCTATGACTTTCAACGCAAATGTAAGAAATAGGCTGTGTTCATAACAGACAAAAGTCTGTAGCTATATTTCCAAAGTTTCTGTGCACAATGCACAGATTGAGAGCAGAACTAGAATGCAATTGGAAATTTTCCCACCCAAGATTTATATGGCTGAATCCAGAGTTTAGCGAGAGCTCATGACAGCAAGAGCAGTTGCTTTCAAAAGAAATTATTTCCGCTTACTTACCCAATCCGGATGGTTTACAAAATCTGCTTTATAAGCACATTGGTCCTCAACTGTTTCACACAAATAGTAAGCAGCCAACTAATAAAAATACTCTCATACTCCAGACTATAATCGAGAAATATACACGGCATCCTGTGGGAGGATGGCTTTAATTAAAGACTGTCCTGTCCTACATGTATGGACCATCGGATCAAGCTGGCCAACAGCAATGCCTGGCCTAACACAGGCATGCATCCATTGGACATAATATATCAGTGCTGTGTGCTGCGGCTCATTGGAATTCACAGGTGCTTTACTTCAACACATTGACACTAGGTCATAGGCTTTTCAATGATGCATCCGTCCTCCCTCTTGAATAATTAAAATCCTCATGTACACATTGTTTAATGATATGCAGCTCAACAGTGGTTAGGTTAAGGTCAGGTTTGTTTTGATCAGCTGTTCAAACAGCAGTTTCCTCTAATTCTTAAAAGTTCTCTTTAAATGAATTTAATATACTGTACATGTTCACAGCCCAGTTGTCCAGATAAAGATTGCATTGTATTATATTTCTGTATTGCATTAGGCCTTTTATATAGCGCATCTTCAAGAGCAAGTCTACTCAGAAGCAAAGTAAACAACAAGGATCATTGTATTAAGTAAAGAACAACTTCTCTGTTTCAATTCTTAAGAATTTCCATAGTCCGTGAAATAACCCAGCTGCTTACTATCAAGTCAAGGACTTCAAAGTATATTGCTTAAATGCAAAGGAATCGGTCGACTGATAACCCACATAGTCCCATGTATGATAGAATCGAAGGCCAGAAGAAAAGAACGAGACTAGACCGGGCCTACACTGTACAGACAACATGTAAACAAGACCTTGACTCAAAATGAGAGAAGAAAATTACTAGACAAATTACAGAAGAGAAAGTTATTGCCATTGGTATTATTACTTCTACAGTCTACGCCAACCTGTGTCTAATGCAGAAGGTTTCAACCCATGACACTACAAAACCAAGCCACAATTACAGCAATATTCACAAGACAAGTCCAGTAACGCAGACTCGCAGAGAGACCCCTACTCAGAGGTGGACCTGACTACGGCCCGGAGGTGTGTCAGAGTTTACACACTAAAGCACCACAAGCAATTGCAACTGGCTTAGGTCTTAATCGAATCCGAATTCGCAACATTTCGGATGCAAGGCATCGACTATCACTACACGACCACGCAACACACCACAGTATTGATCAATGGGGATGAATTCAGCACCGCCTTGAATAGGTGGATGCAATGAGATAATAGAAGAACTATACAATGTAAGTGAGTTTATAAGTCTGTACTTAGAAATGAGTTTTAGGTCCTGCAAATACAAATAAAAAGTTCAGATGGTATGCATCACCAATACGATTAGACGATTTATACAGCACCATAACTCACGTTATCTGGAGGAAATGGCGCAGTGCGTGGGCCAAAGAGTTCAAGGTCAAACAAATGATTTCATTCTCAGCTTGTTACTGCAATAACCTTTCAACTCCTTGCATGAGTAGAATTAATTTTTAAAGATGTCAAGGACAAGGTCTTTCTCTTAGTAACTTAAAAAATTTCCAACTTCCTGGACACAATGGCAACATTGATAGAGTGTTGTTCTCTCTGATGATTGCTCAATGGACAAAGAAACGGAAAAGACGTCACCCGGTGAAAAGAATCATCCTTGCAAAGCGTGTAGTACTATGAAAAAGTGAATAACGCTTCCTGTGGAAATCAAATGCATATGTTATCGGAAACACGGATTTGCTGTGCCTGGAGAGTTGAAAATAGTTTGCCTACTGAAGAACTTGCAATCGATTGTTGTTAAAAATTAATACTTTGGAACACTGTGCTGACTAAATAATGAAAGTGAGTTATACATCTTCCAATATGACTGTCTCTTAATAGCTTAGACTTCCTACACCATCTAAGGACAAAAACAATTGGTCACAGCAGATTTCGACAGAAGTTGACAAGATAAACACACAACCACAACCTTAATAAAACAACCTCACAGCTCCTCAGCATGGAGTGGGTTCCTGAAATGAAAGAACCCAGCATCATCATCATCAGCAATGATCTCTAGGCCACATCCCATATTAATCAATCTTGGGTTCAAGCGCCACCTATCAACATGTGCTGAGGGGTTGCGGGTCAGTGGGTTGTCCCTCTCATTTTTAGTTGAGAGAGCCATGGTGATCTCCCGCCTCCTTGACGCAGCGCCCACCTAGTGAGGCCTTACATCAGCCAACAGATGCTCTATACTTGAAAGCATCCAGCAGAAAGCAACCACAATATATCTCCCACTCTACCCGTGTCTGGCTTGGAGGTCCTCACTTCTTCAAAAAACCAAAGTGAAACGAAAACCCTGAAAATTGTTTTATTGACATCTTGATTCAATTGCTTAAATTGTTTAAACCCAGAATTGCAAAGTGTAATCAAATAAACTGCTGTAAATAAAAATCAAATAAACTCAAATTTTTTGCTGATCACTCGGAAATCTCAATTGAATTAATCTGAGTTGGTGTTTTATTCAGTTTCCCACCATATGAAATCTCGCCACTTTTCAACTCCCACCGATTCACTGCAAATGCACCATTGCATGAACAGACCTTCCCAGAAAAATTCAGGAAAATCCTAAATCTAAACAGCCATAAAAACCAACTTTTTATTGGTTTATTCAACCAATAATACCCTAAATGAGCTGAGTTCAGACTGGTGGCATAAGCCAGGTTAGTTTCCCAAAAATACTTTTTTCCACCTCTGCTTTATTAACCCCACTGCTCCGCACCCACTCTAGCATTTTAATTAAAATCTTGGGATTTCGGAGTTAGACTTGGAATATCAGCAAAACTTTGGAGTTTTTGGCAAGGCTTTACTATTGGAATCTATAGTTTACAGTCATAAATAAGCATCGATAGTAAATTTAACGTAACAGATTGTCAGTGAGACTTGGGTTTATTCATTATGTTCTTGGAATTTCTTAAAAATGCAGAGTGGAAACACTGCTTACGTCTTGAGCCCAAGGTCACACTTTGTCAAGCTTCTAACAAAAGACGCCCCCAATTATATACATTCCTCAAGTCCCATGTAAATGACATCGAACACCGTCTGCCCCTAGCATGCACTATATGTCCTCATATTCAACTTTTTAAACTTCAAATATCAGTAAGGCATCTAGCAACCCAGTGTCAGACACAATAGCATTTGAATTAATTTCCTCATTGAACCTGAAACAGAACACCTCCCAGTCTCCAAACCTAACAACTGTGTTATACATTATATCAGTATTTTATCAGCATAACTATGTAGGCTGTAGTAGACCGAGATACCATAAAATATGGGAGTCCAGTCAGTCGAGGAGTATACGCCTAACTGCCTAAATCGCTGTGATATGTCGGCTCTATACAATAGACATTAAACAAAAATGAATATGTATAATATGTATCTGTTTATTTATATATACATGTATATATACTGCATGTATCGGTGCATAATAATATATAATAATATATATGCAATTATGCATGTATATATAATATTATATACACACATACAAAGTTCAGCCAATGAAAGAGGATGTCAATGCCAGGTCTTAGTACAGCATCCCTAGTTGGCTTGATGTTCCTCATTAGTCTGTCTGGGCCCTTTATAAACTTCCATCCATTCAATGCAGACCTTCAAACACACACCCAATGACAGCAAGCCCACTTTCTGAAAAAAGACCCTGACAAAACTGACAGGCGCTCAACCAATACAGAAACCTGACACGTGTACCTCTTCCAAGAAAAGTCCACACATGTCTGATTGAGAGGGAGACATGCATTACGGACGGCCAGATAAGCCTATGCGGATTCGATTTATGGAGCCGTCACTCAGCCTTTATTGCATCATACAATGTCTATTTCCAGTGTCAATAGCTCCCCTTAGTGATGAAGATATTGATCTCTTTCTTTTCAAGAAAACCTGTTTACAACAAGGGGAGTCAAACTTCAGGTAAAATGTGGCCTGGGAATTCAAGTGTCTATTCTCAGTGGTTTCTGAACTCTGTAAGATTATCATCCAAAGGGCCATATGCCAGTCATCACACTCTGGCATAACTCAATTTTAGCTACATAGTTCTAAACAGGAAAATTCCACTCATTTCTATTCTTGCAGTCAACTATTTAAGGCGACTTGTTATTCTGCTACAATGTTTAAAGTGGAACTGGTGACTGACAAACCTACTTCAATCATCAATTCAATATTTCAAAGAGTGTGGTGGTGTAGTGTTGGTGTCTCATGACAGGAGGGTTGCAGGTTTGAATCCACCTCAAGCCACCGAGCAAGGACCTCGGGGAGGGGGGAAGTTCTTCACATGCAATTGTTCTGTGGGGAAATAATGGATAAGATGCTGATATACAAAGAATAATATAAGATCTAAGATAGAAAGATAGAATCCCGTAGATACTCTAATTTCTTTCGCCAGATGCCATAGTAAATGAGGTGCCTTGGGATGTTAACTCTGACTCAGCAGCAGAAGTCCGAGTGCCGATGAGTATAGTAGTGCACTTGAGTAGGGGCTATAAAAATCTTCAAATAAATA
>JAQFXW010003392.1:0-11953 GCA_034693945.1 Dendrobaena attemsi
TCTATGTGTATTGCTGTCAGGGGCGGATTTAGGGGGGGTTTTACGGGTTCAAACCCCGAAATTATTTTTTTTGTCCATGTATTTTTAAGAAAATATTTAGGTTAACCCTCCCACCCCCCGAAACCCTAACTAACCCTAGCCCTTCTAACCCTAACACAGAAACCACGAGAAAGAGACCCGAAATCTGTAAAATTGTGGTGAATGACTAAAAAAAAAAGGTCATCAGCTTTTTTATCGACTTGCAGACCAAAAATTTCTGAACCCCCAAAACGAGTTTTTGGCTACGCTTCTGATTGCTGTGTACGATTGTAGTTGGTGAGCGTATGTCCGTCCATAGTAACGTGAGCGCGAACACTTACAGTCCGAGTTTCCAGCTGGATGTTGACCAAGTACTCGAGGAATTCGACCCAACGGACAGAGAGGAAGAGATATCGCAGGTCTAACTGCTCACCTCTCACTCATCTTATCTGTCTGTCTGTGTCTGTCTCTTGTGCTGTCTGTCTGTCTGTCTGTGCCTATCTCCTTCTGTCAATCAATCAATCAATCAATCAATCGCAATTTGTATAGCCCCCCTTCAAGATCGCTACTCAGAGGCTGTGTGTCTGGCTCATTCTCTCTCCTGCTGTTTATATCTCTTGCTTTGTCTTTGCTCTCACTCATCTTATCTGTCTGTCTCTGTCTCTTGCTCTCTGTCTGTCTGTCTATCTCTTTCTGTCTGTCTGTCTCACTCTCTCTTGCTTTTTCTTTCTCTCTTTGTCTCTCTGTCTCTCTCTCTACTGCCTGTCTCTGTCTCTCTCCTGCCGTGTGGCTGTTTCTCTGTCTGTCTGTCTCACTCTCTCTCTCTCTCTTGCTTTTTCTCTCTCTCTCTTTGTCTCTCTGTCTCTCCCTCTCTCTACTGCCTGTCTCTGTCTCTCTGCTGCCTGTCTCTTGATATGTTTATGTGTGTCTAGCTCTTCATCTCAGTGTCTGTCTGTCTGTCTGTCTATCTGCGAAATACACTGAAGGGCGTCAAAGTGTTCCAATTCATCTCAAGTGTGTCTATCTCTGCCTTGGTTTCTGTCTCTGTCTGTCTCTCTGTGTTTCTAGCTCTACATCTCACTGTCTGTCTGTCTGTGTATGTATCGCTGCATAAGTTTTCCTTTTCTCCGAGTGTCTGTGTGTGTGTGTGTGTGTGTGCAGTGTTCAATCCGTTCGCCCTTTTCTGGGGGAGGTAAGGGGAATCAAGAGACTTTGGAGAGGGGACTGTAAATATCTAGAAAAAATTGGGGGGGAGGCTTTCTCTTATATTCAGCGTAAAAGTGTCATCCCTTATTCCAACCCATTTCCACAATAGAGACATTGCGAGCAAAGGACTTGCTTAGTGGCTTGAGGGGAATTTGAACCTGAGGTACTCCGGTGATATTTCAATATTTGCCCCTCAATACCTTTGCGACATGTGCATAAACATCCTTCTGCACTCTCTCCTCCAGACCGTTGCGTTCCTCTAATCGCATTGACTTCTTTGTACCTTGGTCGAGGACTGCCTTGGCACAGCAGCGGTCTTTTGCTGTTGTTGGACCATCCCTCTGGAACGGACTTCCTCCAAGTTTTCGTAAGAAGCTTTCTGGCGGGGCTTCTTTTTCCTCCCTTAAATTACTTAAGGCTTATCTCTTTCCTATGGACTGTCACGCTGGGAGCGCCTCTGAATTTCTGTGCTGAGAACATAACATAACATGAGCTTTTATTGATCCATCCAAGAACAAAAATAAGAGAGAGGCGCTTTATAAACCTCCAAACAGATAGATAGATAGATTGCATTCATATTGTGCACAAGTATAATTTTACACAAATAAATGGCATTTGTTGTTACTTGAAACCAAAGAAAAGCTGGCCATGTTAACACACAGGCACAAGAATGGACAACTCTGATTAACACCCTGATTAACACTAATTGAATGCGCGTACTTAAACTAACTGCAAAACAATGCAACCCATCGTTTAATGTCTCCTTAAGAAATGTCAACCCAAAGAAGTGGACCATCCAAATATCAGGATATTCAAGTGATAGGAGAGGGGGGGGTAATGTTACAAAGCCGAAAGAAATGAAGGGCCGAAAGGCTTATGAAAAAAACATGAAAAAGTTTTTTTTAAGGCTAATATGGCTTTAATATTGAGTTTGCGGGGAGACCCTCAACACTGGATTATTAAATTTTTATTCATGGGGTTTACGCATAGTGCATATTTGGCCACATTATATGTAATTTTGGGCCTTTTAAAGGGAATTTTTCAGTGTTGTCGGGAAAAAAACTGAAGGAGTGAAAATAAAAGATAGCCATATTTGGCCCTTAAAAAATTAAATTATTAGCATTAAATTACAACCCAATCTTTGTCGGAAGATTTGTGAACAAAACCATATAGGTAAGTAAATATTAGTGCTGTTATTCCCATCAGTGCCATAATAATTTATTTGCAACGTTTAAGAAAACTACAAACTTAAATTATTTGTTGTTAGTAATTTTGCTTTATATTCAAAATTCATATGTTATTATTGTTATTATAATTGATTCAGCTTTGTAATCATGTAACAATTAAACAGAAAGAAAATACTGGTGCACAAACTGATACATACAATATAACATATTATATAAACACATTTGCACATAGTGTATACTGTATAAACAACTATACTGTACAACGTGTACATATATGATATACCTGACTTTGAATAGTGGTGGACTTGAAGAGGCGGTATAGAAATATATGAATAAATATCATGTTGCTTAAGAATTGCCACAAGCCAGACCAGTAGTCATTCATTCATTAATTCATTCAGGACACCTTCATCAGGAGTGTTTGCAGCCATGAAGAAGTTTTTGATATTAGTGCAAAGCACTGATCTTGGCCTGAACAAGCATTCACATCCACTATAGATGGACCCAAAACTGAAAACTATCCTTAATAGCACACAAAAGCTAAAGTCACAGGAAGAGCTTATTCACTGCAAATTCCCAACCAAAACTTTATGAATCAAATACTTCAGCATGGTTAGTTTCTGATCCGTAACAATCCACATATTTAGATAAATAGGGACTAAATGTGACTAAAGGACAGTAGTTCTTTATAAAAGGATCACTTATTTTCAGCTGAATGTCCAGCCAAATGAACAATGTAAGGCCTACTTTGACACTAACCAATCTCTAAAGCCGAGTACCACCATATCCAGCTGCATTTCACAGACCACAACAAGAGTACCTGAGTTTGGTCAGACACTGGAATTGGCTCATAGCACTACAGAAACTTCAGAAAGCATTGATGTGATGATATCAGCAGAGGGTTAGGAAATGATACCAATGGAAAGCAAAAATAAATAAATAAAAGTGGCAAAAACAGAATACAGGACATGTGCACTTGCAAGAAAGAACAAAACCAGTTAAGCAGTTTTATAAGAAATCGTAAATAACAGAGAAGCAGCAAAGTAGAAGAACACGAAGTAGCTGCTACAGTTTTGTAAATGGCTGTTTGCAAATATACACTGCTCCCAAGCAATATTCTTTTACTCTTCCAACACATTTGATTACTCACAAAAGCTAATTATTAAAATAATGAATGTAAAAAATAATATCCAAACTGACAGTCCATTGTTCTTTCACATTCCTCAGTACATGCTTCATCACTGGTGAAAAGCACTTTTGGGTCAGGCTTCTATTACTTTTGTTACCTCCACTGATCTGCTTTTGCTCCTTATCACCATTCTCTTTCCTCATCTGACCTGGGCATTGGCAATCTGTTCGCTGGGCTAAATCCAGGGTGTAGCACAGAGCTGTGGTGAGGTCATCAGCTTGGAACAGCATTACACTTATTATTCAACCTTAGCTGGTTATTGGAGGTAGGACCGTTGCAACTCGCGTAAAAACTTATGTCGCCTCTGTGAAGTTTGTTCTGCAAAAGGTGGTACGTAATTAATAAATAAAATATAATATACTACAGACTGAAATATTGTAAATGTTCAGTCAATTCGTGTTTTGACATAAAATCACAACATTTTAAGAAAAACTTCATCTGTCGACAAGAAGCAAGTATTTCAGAGACTGGCTTCACTGCCTAGTAAAGACATTTTTTGACTAGTATGTTATGAACCAGGAAGATAGATCACTGGAGAAGACTGCTTGCGGGTCAATAATTCAGTTGTCCTTTGCATGTAGAACACAGTTCAGTTATTTTTGCCTGATTTGCATTTTGGTTTCAAGTTATCTGGATGCAAACGGCCATGCAATAATTAGCAACCAGTGAAGTCCTCTGGCCAACAGCCAATCTCTTAAACCGCCTGATCTACCATCTGCAGTTCGCAGTCCTCTTCAATTTGAGGCTCTAAACCGGGTGCATATGGCACAGAGGACGAGTGTCGTAGAAGTGAAGGGTTTGGCTGCGCCTTTATGCAGTTTTTTGTATCACTAAATTCAACATATGATTCTCTTTCGCTGCAGTCATTGTCGTTAGTTTGTGCGCTATCGAAGAGCGTTGTCTGGTCATTGGCAGAAGCTGGCTTCGTCTGATTGCAACAGTCCTCCGTTTCAGACGGGCTTGCACCGATCATGTTCTGGTACCACTCACGATTGTCCTCCAAAGAGTCAAGAATGTCCTGGCAATATGGATGCACCAGATCAACCCACGTTTCCCACAGAGGGTGGACGATGTAGTCAATAAATCCAACCTTTAGATGAAAATAAAAATTTCACATTTAATAGATATTTACAGTTCTTTATAATACAGAGTTGGCACTTGGCAGTACACCATAATGAAGAATGAAAACATCATCTTCAGTTAACATATGACTAACACTGATAATGCAAGACTTCGGGTTATAAACTAAAGCCTCAACTGAAATGGTGGACAATCGGTCTTTTTCCTACTCCACATAGTTCAGGATGCAAAAAACATAGGATTAGTCTTCCACTTATTTATTTTAAAGGGTTCATTGCATAAACTCTCACTGAATGACACTCTCGTGAGAACATACAAGATTTTGTTTTCTTAGTGTTACGATCGTAGAGTAACAAACGGTACTGGCTTCTCTGGGAAGCACCTGCCTACCTTCAGGAACTCTGTCATCCCGTCTCCTCCTGGGGTGGCCGATGCTCCCATTGCCCAGCTGCCTATGGGGACATAATGGTTCCCTATGCCCGTACGGCCACGATGCAGCAGCGAGCCTTCTCCATAATTTGCCCCAGCACGTGGAACGGGCTCCATGTGGAGCTGCGGAGTCTCCCACAAGTGTCCCCTACTCCTTTCATTGATCTCCTAAAATTTACTTACTTCCGCTTGGCCAGCACCTCGGAGTAGAGATCTTGAAGAGGCGCTATATAAATTTAAACTGATTGCTTGACTATTTTATTTGTCAATTTAATTTAATAGTTAATCAATTGGAAAGAATTGCTAAATTAATGCTGTAAATGAATAAAAACGTCTGAACTTGGGAATTACAATTTTCCAGATGTTAACAAAATCATAAACTTCAATAACTTGCAATACATAACCATTGAATCTTGACTTTCAATAAAAAAATGAAATCTATTAAACGTGAAACAACTCATCCAGAGAAGTTCCCTGCTCAGTGCATTTATATTGTCTACCTTTTAGTCAAAATGACCTACCCATGTAGCTAGTCTAGGGTGCATACTTCAGTTGTCTCTTAACATATTACACATTCTTCCTTTCATGGGCTCTAATATACCTGTTATCGGGGAAATAATGGTATACCTGTGTCTTTTCTACAGTGGCTGTGTGACGATCACACATTGGACTTATATCCATTCCTTGTTCCCTTTCGAGGTCACCCTGATGGAAGAACTCTTGCATAACACGGTTGTTCCACTGGCGGTACAGCTCCAGTGGCTTTGTAGGATTGCTAAGGTCTGAACAGTGGACCAAACTCTGCAAAACCTAACACAAACATTCCACAACCAATATACAACATTCAATATTTTGTTTTCAACCTTTAAAATCATATCTGGCATAACAAAAGAATCTCAAATAGACAACATGAATATAAACATAGACATTCACAATCACATCACTCAATGTAGCATGTTTCTTATCAATGTAGCATGTTTCTTATCAATGTAGCATGTTTCTTATCAATCTAAATGTTCACATTGAGAAGTTCTTACTTTAATTTAAATCATTCATCTAAAACATAACCTAGGAAGCACACTTAAACGCTCTCCATGATGCATGGATTTTAATACTGATCTGACTGTTACCATCTGAATTCTTAAATTCATTATATTACTGTCCGAATTCTCGGTATTGAAATCAGAGTATTTTAAACTACATATGAGCATGGAAAGGAAACCAACAGAGGTACTAAAACATAAAAGTAGAGATGCAACTTCGCATTAGCTAGAGTGTAGGCTACAAATATTGCCCATACCTGTTGAATTCATTCCTAACTTTTTACATTAATTTAAGTTTTACTTTAATAGCCTGGATGAATTTGATACATCCATCTGAATTCAACCTTAAGCTTAGATATAGGAAACTCTTGAGTCACCTGTTCCGGTAAGAGATGCTTGTCAACAGAAGTCTCATGTCAACTTACTCACCTGACCTGAAACGTGCACAACTTAATTGTCATTAGGATACTTTCGCTGAAACTTTACTGCACATATCTTAGCTAGAATTCTGTCAAATAGGTTCTGCTGAAAATTCTCACCTGGATACGTTCACTGTAATTATCGAGACTGAACATGCTGCTGCCAGAGATTTTGTGAGTTTCAACCATCGTCTTAAGATGCGCCAGATGGTCCATATGTTTGTTCATATCTGTTGCCAACACCTGAAATATTATATGAGCAGAAGGTGCCAGCAATGACATGGAAGAAAGAATATGGTAATTGGTAAACTCAACTGTCTATGAGGAGCTAATATGGGCATGATAACTGAATTACACTCGTTAGCAATTAAACCACTTTTAATGCACAACACAAATTTTTATTTTATTATTATTGGCAATCAACACTACTAAAAGCACTGAATATAAATAATAAAATTCTATTAGCTTTAAAGGTCCTGGTTTGCCTTACCTGTGCATACCGTCAGAAAAAAAGCACTGAGTAGGCCTACTAGACATATTTGGCAGTGCCTTAGTGCTTCAAGTCTCAGCTGGGTCTTGCTCCTAAATACCTTGTTGACTTGATCGCTCGTCCTCAATCAGCTTCTTCTGATCGTCCTCTTCGTTCTGCCGATAGGCATGATCTTTTTGTTCCCTAAACCCGGACCACTATGGCTCATTCTCGCTCCTTTGATTCTATTGATCCATCTCTGTGGAATGCACGATCTCCATGTGTTCGCTCTGAAATTCTTTCTGGCAGTCTATCCTCCTCCCTATCTCATCTCAAGACCATTCCATTTTCGCGGGGCCTTGCGCACTGGAAGCGCTTCTGAACGGTTAACCCTACGAGAGGCGCTATATAAATGTTTAGATACGATGATTAAGTATTGCCATCAGTTGGATTGTTAACATCTTTGTCAGTATTACAGTGAGAATGGTAAAATTTTATTTTGTTGATATTATTCATGTATTGTCAATTGCGGTTGGCCTATAAATCATCAATACTCAATACCAACTGATGCTTTTTCCATTAGGTATTTTCAGTTCAATTTTTATCATTCGTGATCGACAAAGCACAAAGTGCCATTATCAGAAATTACTGCTGTTTCTCATTTCATTTTAATGCATCAAATGTCCGAAACTGCAGGAATTATTAATCCTTTCAAATGTGATCAACAATGCCATTTAGATAGTTGCGATGCCTTGGTTTCGAAATTGTTTGTGAAGTAAATCAAATATTGAAAACAGCAGTATGCCTTTGCACTGAAGCCATGTGTCAAAGCACAGTAGCACTATTCAGGATTGATCAGAGTAATCAGCTGACCTTCAGATATTGGAAGATCAGCCATTGTGTAGATTCTAAGTGCCAAGGCAAAGTCATCAAGGTCATTCAAAAACAGAAAGAATTCTTTGAAATCCTTGAATAGAATACCCTGCAGGGTCAAGAACACACAATTAATACATTGTTAATAAATCATATAATGTTATAAACAACTTTACAACATATGCATGTGCCTATGACCAATTGCATCCCAAACACGTCGCGTTTTTGAGAACCACTATAAAATTATCAGAACTTGAAGTCTGTTTGTTTCAATGCATCCAAAATTTCCTGGCCCACTTAGTGTTAGAAGCATCTTCTCGTTCAAATTCCTACAAACTAGCTGTAACCCGTAAGAAATTACGGGCAGTTTTAATCAACGACTACAATTTGAAAGAATATACCCACTTACTTACTACTTACTCGAAACGCGATCTATTTCATAATATAAAGATACTTACCCTATCATGTGCAAACTGACTTAGTTTAATTACCCTATCCCGTGCAACTGAACCAATATATTTTGCTTTCGGAGTTTCGTTCTGAGTTAGGATAAAAAAAAACGGAAAAAAGACTAACCAGCCCTCTACTGGGTATATTTAATGCGACTGATACGGCAAAATAATATTTAATGCCCTTGGTCGAGTTCTGAATAATATTTAGCGCGCCCGGTCAAGTTCCGAGCGTGGTATAAATCCCTGCGAACGCTAGAAACGTTTCTTCTCACTTCGGGACCGTTAGCAGACAGAAGTAGAAGACATCGTTACAATTAGCATATCATTAGCATATAAGCAAATTATATATGTTGATTGCTCAGTTTCCTGTATAATTCTGTACAAGATTTCGACTGGCATGTCTTTACCTATAAAACCCTACCCACAAGCACTAGCACTTGCATATACTTTCAACCACCAGTTCTTAAAACTACTTCTGTTTCACCATGTAGTTTGTTATAAGATAAGATAGATAAGAAATTCTTCATTGGTTCAAACCGAGTAAACACTAAACACAAGCTAAAGAAACAGGTAAAAAATCAGCTAAAAAATCAGCTATATTCTGCTACAGGTCTTTTGAATGAGCCTTGATTTAGCAGTGTCCAGGACTCTTGTGCATTCCATGTTGCTGCCTCTAAGGAACTGAAGTACTAAACTGACTACTGAATGTTTGTCCAATATTTCAAAACTCTATCTCTCATTTTGACTAAGAAAAGCCTCAAAAATCACTATTTCTCATTGGCTTTCAAACATCTGGATATCTAACGGCTCTTCACCTGACAACTAACTAAACAATAAACATGCCTCCGATTCACAAATTTGACATTTCTGTACAACCTTGCGTAAGTTAAAAATGCTTAATATATTACACATAATTTACAGCATCAGATCACATTTATATAAATAACGGACTGAACCTTAGCATCAAATATTCTCTTTTGCAGTCGTTCCAGATATTCATTATGTTCTTCTTTTGTCAGGTACGTGTAGCGCAGAAGGATTCGGGCAAAGTCGTCTTCCTGGATTGTCGCTAGGCCACGTGAATACTTATTAAATTCCAGCTGAAGAACTTCAATCTGCAGGTCATTCATAAACCTAATCGGTCCAAAGAAAAAGGAAATAAACCATAAAACTGCAACCTAACAATAAAGCATCTTAATAATTCATAACAGGAGAAAATAATTGATTGAAATCCCCTTCAAATCAATTTCTGAAAGGCTTTCACAAACTTGCTTAGGACCAAGTAAATTATACATACATTATATACATAATTTATATTAATATATGATTTTAATATATGATTACATGTTATAATGCTACATTAGGCATAACGAACAGGTTATTTCACCAGATATGTGAAATGTGTGTCCTTCCTTGGTAAATGACTAAACACCAAGACATTTAGACGAGTTCACTTGAACAAACTGCTGCTCATCAATTCAACTAATCATATTAGGAACTGATTTCCTAAGTGAAGAAACAGAATGAAATTGGCATTGACTATAAATCTCTCAAGTCTTTCTATTTTGGTCGTGGCAGGGCTGGGAGCGCCTCTGAGTAGTTTCTTGAAGAGGCGCTATATAAATGTCCAGAATGAATGAATGAATGAATGCTTATATTTGACGATTACACATTATTAGAATAAAAACAGTCAAGAATGAATATTAACTAGTTCATTACTGATGGACTCAAACACAATATTAAGGGCCAAGAATTGAACTCTGCAATAATGCAATGAGAAAGTGTTTCATTCCATTGCACCTGGAGTTATGAATACACTTACAATGATACCCCACACACTGCAACATTTCCAGTAGTTTACTTCAAATGATACAATAAATGATGCATACAAATTACCTCTGAAAGTCTTCGAATTTCAAGACATCATTGCCCTTCTGACCAAAAAAGTGTATGGTGAGGGTTGTGTCTTGAAGTCCCTCATTTAACTGTTTCTCCTACACATAGGCGTTTACAAAAATTATGCCTTCAACTGACTTTATATATAAACCATCAATCACCAATCCAACTGTACTACATCTAATAACAATAGGGTACCTCTAAAGGGCCTCTACATAGCACTCTGTAGTCTGTGTCTTCTCTATAGTCAGAAAGAAAATAGTATCTTTAGAAGAATGCTAAATATAATTATACAGCAAGAATACAGTGAAGGGATGCAACTAAATAAGTTTTATCCATAACAGATGAGAAGCAAACTAAAACCACCCATCCCATCCACGACAACTTCAACCGAAGTTTTGGCACTTTCTGCGCTACATCAAATGCCCTTGTTGACATTTTAAAAATGGCCGAAAAATACAAATACAATACATTAATATTGTATTTTGTATATACAATTGTTGAAAAACTAAGAACAGATAGGTCCCTCTAGTACATTTCATTGTGGACTTCCTCCCTTTGTTTCCCTATTATCTGTCCACAATCGTGCAATTGACAAGGAACGAGTCCTTTCTCTAACTTTTCATAGGTTATGCTTGTCTTTTTTGCCTCCTCTGATAATTGCCAGTTATTTCCCATTTACCTGTTTTTGTTCATACATTTGTTAGGAATAGAATTGACTAATGCAACATCAACTATATGGGTCTGCCTTGGGGCACAATAAACAGCTTAAACAAGTGCTGCATGCAGTTGCAACACTTGCCGGTTGCATTTAAAAGTCTGATCATGTCTTATATATATATTATATATATAATTATAAGTGTGACGCTGCTCTCTATTTCACTTGAATAGAATAGGAGTCCCACTACTCTCGTGAACCTTGGCATACACTTTAAAATGTAGCATCGTGCCTTGTCAATGTAGTATATGGTCCATCCACCTGGAATAACCATAAATCACCAATACATGTAATTTTAACTAGGGTACAACATTGACAAGAATTATAAAACATGTTTCTTTTGCCAGAGGTTGGGCTGGCACTGTGCCCAAGACGCTATACAATCACTCTGAATGACTAACTATAAAAAAAATACTAGAAACAGCCATATACCTATTGAGCAATTCCAATGCAACAGAAAAAGTAAAACCGACTGCTAAGTAAAACAACAAACAGCACCAGAATGAAATGACTGAGGCCCCCAACATTTAAGGTCAGAATTGCAGTTGCAGAATTTGAAGTGGTGCAAACTTTGATCTACCAAAAAAACTTTGATCTACCAAAAACATTGACAGAGATGAAAGAAAAATTATGGCAGCACCACAATGAACCAGAGTTGCTGACCATTTATATGATGGCAATGTAATTTTCCATGCTTGAGAGAAATTATAAAACTGAAAGAACATGCTTTTATATCAGTCTGCAAAGTTCATGGAAGGACTTGTATTGCTACCTAAGCCTCGTGCACAAATGTTTGACGCAATTGTTTTATCTTTACACCACAAACCCCACTGTTTAGCCCAGGTAGCAATAGTGGTATCAGATTCTATTAACCATGATGTATACTGTACAGTGTAATCCAGGCAATCTGGATTTAGAGCTAATCACTCTACTGAAACTGCACTTCTTTCTCTTCTTTCCGACATTTATACTGC
>JAQFXW010003393.1:0-11952 GCA_034693945.1 Dendrobaena attemsi
TATTATTAATTTTAAATGGGTTAGCGTTGAAATTAGGGTTAGATTTACGGAATGAATTAGGGTTAGGGTTGTGGCTAAGGGGGGGCCCGGGCTCCCCGGGCCCCCCCTGGATCCGCCACTGCCACTGACAGAGAGAGAGACGCACATAATGTCACGTAATTACTATGCAGGAGGGAAGAGAGGGGCGATATGAAATAATACAGGAAATGGTAGCACCTTCAAATGGACCACATTACGATGCGAATTATTTCCAGCAATGACTCTAAAATCGACGCCTGCAGCGGTGCTATGGATACGCAGTTAAGCACACTCAGAGCGGGAGAGAGTCGCAGAGAGAGAGAGACAGAGACAGACAGAGACAGAGAGACAAAGAGACAGGAAGACAGAGAGACAGAGAGAGACAGAGAAACAGAGAGACAGAGAGACAGAGAGACAGAGAGGCAAAGACAGAGACAGACACAGACAAAAAGAGAGAGACAGAGACAAAGACAGAGGCATAAACAGATACCCGACACGCCATCATGATCAGACACCATAATATCAGTACTGAGACGTCTTTATCGCACTTTCAGGTCGCCGTGTCTACTCTGCGCAAATCGAAATCAAATGAAAGCGTAATGAGTTGAAATCCAGCGGCCATTTTGTTTTCAATACCGAGAACCGGGTTTTCACAGCTACATGTATAGCCTGAGAGCGCGTATGGTCGGCGAAAGTGATGAATGGCTTCGACTTTTTATATATATATATAATATATTTATATGTGTATATATGCATAAGTATATGTATATTATAGGAGTATAGGTAAGGCGCGGACGCGGTCTCTCTCGCATCAATTGCCGATCAGTGTCAAATAGAACAAATCTATCTCGGTCGTTAGAATCGAATCAGATGGATGACGCAAAATAACACGTTCGGGTCAGAGGCCCGTTACTAGGCAACAGGAGGATGTGATGATTCTTTTAGGCATCTGTCTCATGGAAATCGGTGTTTTCCTGCAGAGGAGGTTGACCCCGTTTGATTTAGAGCCTCAGAGCTTCGAAGATCTCACAAAAGGTCCTCACAATCTTTCTCACAGTCTCCGTCTGTACCATGGGCTGCTCTACAATAGGATGATTAGCGTGCGTATGGTGATTAGCGTGCGTATGATGATTAGCGTGCGTATGATGATTAGCGTGCGTATGATGATTAGCGTGCGTATGCTATGATGATTAGCGTGCGTATGATGATTAGCGTGCGTATGATGATAAGCGTGAGTGGTCTTGCAGTGGTGTAGTTAGGCGCCTTGCGTCCGAAGGGTCTTTGGTTCGATTCCACCTACAGTGCATAGAGCCATTGCGTAAAGATCTTGAGTATTGAGCAAGACCTTCACTCGCAGTTGCTCTTTGGCGCCTCGGCGTCTTAACTCTGACTCAGCATCAGCGCTGTAGTCAGAAGAGCCTCTGAGTAGTAGTGGACTTAAAGAGGCGCTATAGAAATTCCGAAAAAAAGAACTTGCTATACTTTAAGACGAGAGGTCTGGCGTTAAAAAGATTCCTTAAATAATTATAATCTTCGTTTATAGCTACACAAACACACAAGGTGCATAATTATTATCATGGTTACAAGTATAAGTTTAGTATTAATTAATGATAATAGGCCGTTACATGAGAGTCGAATTTAATCGTTGGCAACAGTGCAAGGCGCCCAATTAACCATACATCTTAATTCATAACGCAGCATGCAGGATGAGACGACCCTGAATTGCTCGGCTGAGAGAGGCGCTTCATAAATATTCGACTAGACATTTTGAATCTTAACAAACGAAAATATATTTTACTAGTTGTGAGTGTTCAACAATATCTGTTGGTGAATTAACCTCAACTTCAAAAGTCATAGGAACCTCACTTTTGCAGTTGCTCTGTTGGTATTTACTATAATGGGGGTAGGACACTTGGTACGAAGAATCATGAATGTGAGACTTATCTGTCATCTAAGATTATAGTTCTTTATGCTTACTGAACCTCTATTCGCCAGATGGCATGGTAAATGAGGCGTTTCGGCCTGTCAACTTCGACGTGGCATTAGCTCTGTAGTCGTGAGCACCTCTGAGTAGCAGTGGACTTGAGCAGGCGCTATAGAAATCTCCGAAAGAAATAATTAAGAAATAAAACTATCAGGAAGAATTGGTATGTTGAGGTCAGGTCATCAATGTGGGCATATGTGTTGTACATATGGCTGCAGGCATCTATGATTATACGTCAATAGTGGCAGCATCCAATGGGTTAATGTTGTGGCACCTCTCTTGAATGCAAAGAATGCTGGAGACTATGAGGTGTAAATACATTTACTGCCTACAAAATGTCTGATGGTGCTGGCAAGTAAGTAGGTGGAGGAGATTTACTGCAGAAGCGATCGTCATTTGTTGTGACGGGTTAATGTCCATCGGAGGTGCAGTTTAATCCCTCAAATGGAAGTACATATAACGTACGTCATACGCCTCCTCCGCTGGCTCCCTTGGGATCTGTTTTATTAGCAGAATTATTATGCGGCCGTTTGTCAAAGCAGAATAGGGAACCAGCGCCGTGCTACGTATCACTGCGTTAGAAGAGCAGGCTTGCATGCTAGCCCTATTATAGTTTCGATTATTAAGATTCACAATGTCACACAGCAATATGATTACACAGACATACTACGAATGAAAGATACAGATTATTACAGAAGTCGAATTTAACTGATGGTAGCTACGCATTCTGCACTTACAACGCAGTCCTGAGGGGGTCTTGTCTGAAGCAAACTCGGTTCGTAGGCTCTTTGATTCAGTGGGTTGTCCATTTTTCTCTATCCTCACTTCAGAGCATCTATGGAAAGCGTTTTTTTCTGTCCCTTGCTTCGGCTTCGCCTTCTATAGCGTCGTCTAAAATCGCTTCCAAGAAACTGTGTATTGCTCAACCTCTCAGTCTCTGTCTCTGCTCCTGTCTCTATCCTGTCTCTGTATCTGACCCTGTCCCTGTCCCTGTCTCTGTCCCTGTCCCTGTCCCTGTCTCTGTCCCTGTCTCTGTCCCTGTCTCTGTCCCTGTCTCTGTCTCTGTCTCTGTCTCTCCTCTCGCTCGCTCTCTGTCTCTCGTTCAGACACAGAGATGCAAAAACAGAGACAAATACAGACACAGAGACAGGCCTAGAGAGACAGAAGAGAATACGGAGAGGTAGACAGAGAGACAGACACAGAGAGACAGACATACAGAGACAGATGCAGAAAGTCAGACACCTAAGGCAGACACACAGACACACACAGCCAGACAGAGATACGAATACGTGATTTTTACCGTTGTGGGTCTTTGCTTTGTTGTCGCTGGCTTCAGCAGCAGACGAATCAGAGATGCTCGACCATCCACCTCGCATCTTCCGACTGATGGCTTCGATGCATTTCCCATTCTCTGTCTCTGTCTCTCTCTCCTCAGCAGCCAGTGACGGAAGGAGGAGTGGCATCTGCATCATCATCATCATCATTACGACCTCACCATCCTCCTCACATCCTCATCCTCCGTCCATTGACCATCCTCTGCCGTCTCCTCAGACGAGACTTACAATTCCATATAAACGTCCAAGATAAAGATAAACACAATATATACGACCGCCCTCAAGTAGCTCTTTGTCTCCGTCTCTGTCTGTCTGTCTCTCTGTCTCTGTGTGTCTACATCTACTTCTCTTTAACTCTGTATCGTTGTCTATCTCTACGTCCAGAGAATAATGAGGCATGGATGTCTTTCGTTACATCTACAGAAAATGAAATAGAGAGAGAAATAGATAGCGATAGATAAATATAGAGATAGACAGAGAGAAAAATAGAGATCTATCTATCTGTATTTCTCTATATTGATCTCTTTAACTCCACATGTATCTATACCTCCACATCACTCTCTATTTGCATGTCTGTCCTGTCTCTTTGATTCTCCATTATCTGTTTCCTCATCTCTTCTGCCTGCCTGACTCTCTGTATAGTATTGTATTGTATTGTATTGTATTGTATTATATTGTATTGTTCAGAGTTAACGCAGCTAAGCGCCTCATTTACTAGGCCAGTTTAGTCTACCTATAATGTCAGGCTATACGGATCTCATATTCTGCTGCTTTTATCCATTATGCTATGCCTCTTCCCCGTGGATTCCAACCTGCAACCCTACGTCTGCAAGGCATAAAACACTATCACTATACAGCCACGCCTCCACGGGAAACAAAACAATAAAATCACTTAGGCCAGATGAATAAGGCATGAGAGATAGCATTCTAAGATGCCTCTCAATTCAATAGTCTTCGCATTGCAAAGCAGGAACGCTCTAACCATAATAACAGTCTATAGTCAGAGGCTTCTATCCCCCCCCAAAGCAGCCGTGCTCAAAAACTCATGACTTTCCATTTCCCCTCCTCAAAAATATTCTTCCATCCCATCTGACCTTTCTTCCCCCCCCCTGTTTCAGAAAATTTGTACATTGCAAAATGTCCCCCCCTGTTTTCCACTGGCGCGCTTGCGCCCGCTTGGTATATGGATAAAATCCCCTGTATATAGTTAATACTCTGCGATAGGCATATAGTAGGCCTATAATACATCGGGAAGAATTAAGGAGATGATGTGTGTATGGGTTCAACTAAATTAAGTGCAGCCCAGCAGAAGAGATTTATGCATTTGGACTCGGTCATATTCTAGCTCATCATGGCCTGATGACAGATAGGAGACCCTTATAATACACACCAGCCTATATAAGGCTTCGTCCAGCATAACAATACCGTGTTATCTGTCGTCAATGCAGCGATGGCGTTTCTATGGGATGCGTTGCTTTACCCGCTAGACAGGTACAACGCAGAAAACAGCAAATCGACGACTAATCTGCGCGTGGAATGGAGCCTCGTTATAGCATCGCGTTGAAAGATATATCGGTTGTGGGGGCGTGTTGGTGTAGAAACGTGTTCGGTTCATTCTTACCAGAGGGTCGCTGGTTCGAATTTATACCTCAAGCCGCTGCGTAGACACAGGCCTTGAGCAAGTCCTTCGCTCACAATTGCTCAAGTGAGAGTCGGTGAGAGAGAAATGGATAACACACTGGATTGGAGAGCTTACACGCCCAGTTTGCTTCAAGAAAGACCCATCAAGTCGACTCATCCTTCATTCACTGCGTTGTAAATACAGATGTAGAATGTACTGGCACCCTGCGTGGCTGCCATATTTTAAATTCGACTCCTGTAATAACTCGTATCGTTCGTTCATGCTAAGCTTATGTCTATACAAATTGACATACGTACGATTAAGTAACGTCTAAGTCTAAAATGAGGCGAATTAGAAAGAGTGCAGCGGAATGTGACACGGGATTTGCACACTTTATAGCAAGAACGGATGTATCAATAATGCCAAACTAGTTTTTGTCGACGGCAACGGCCTCTATTGCCAAAAGATGTCTTTAAACTGTGGATAAGCTTACACCTTGCATCACCCCTTAATTCATTCATTCATCCATCAATTCATCCATCTATCCATCCAGCCGTTCAGCTATTCATCCAGCCATACATTTGCATCCAGCAAGCCGTACATCCAGCCAGCCATACATCCAGCCATACATGTACATCCAGCCAGCCATACATCCAGCCAGCCATACATCCAGCCAGCCATACATCCAGCCAGCCATACATCCAGCCATACATGTACATCCAGCCAGCCATACTTCCATCTGTCAATTTTTTTAATTAATTAATTCATTTTTCATTAATTCATATTCATCTTTCTCGACCATTCTTACTCTCAGTGTATATTTGTCCTGTCTCTCTCAGTACCTGTGCATATGTCTGTCTGTCTGTCTGTCTGTCTGTCTGTCTGTCTGTCTAAAAGTGTGGTTCAGGTATTATAGACATTGATGCGTGCAGCGCATATCCGTTCTCAGTGAATCACCTTATTACAAGTGGAAGAAGACCTTAAGTTCCTTTCGTACCAAACTATATATATATTTCCCCAACATCAGTCTCATTATTCTTCATCTTTTCATGTTTCTCTGAACCTCAAGACATGGGCGCGGAGTTTATTACGGGCTAGGGGGCTACTATGCCCCCCCCATGCATGGAGAAGCTGAGAACGTTTAGCACAATAGCACATGCTTTGGTTCGCCCGGACATTCTATTGAGCGATATTGACAAAAGCCCAGAAGCCAACGAAATTTTGATAATTAGATGCCAAACGGAGTAAAGTTCTGATCTACTTCCAAATTGTCAATGCTGATTTTGATCCTCATACTATAACTGGGGTAAAAATGTCCCAAAGGTTTCCACAATAGTGTTGCACATCCTCTTAAGTGAAATGTATATTCTGACATCGGCGAATGTTATCCACGGTGATGCATTGATACATTGAACTGGTGCTCTGCAACTTTCGAAACGCGCAAGACTGAATCGCAGAAGGAATCCTCATTCTCGGCGCTCACATACACAGAGTTTTTATAGGCTGCAAGATGTTATGCTCCACTTGAAAACGTCTCCAGCAGGTCTTCGGATGGTATCAGTCGCCTCTGTCAGACTTCTGCGGTTGTAAACGGTGATGAAGTGGTCTTGACCAGCAGATCGGCAGAGCATAAATACACTTCATCATCCAGTGTAGCCATCGCTCTGATTCTTGAGGAGACTGGAACCTCGTGTAAAACTTCCAAACGAAACGACTCAGCTGCTGAAAAAAGTACCAGATAGATCTTTTGTTATTGCGCTATGAAATGACGCGTAGGCTTTATATTGTAACGAAATTCTTATTTCCGGAATATAGACCTACTTGTATACGGCACTTATATAGCGTTTTTCGTTGTATGAACTGCTTAGAAGCGTTTGACTCCCTTAGATGTCTGAGTTAACACACCGAATTAATTAAGCGTCTCACTTGCTGGCGAAAGAATTTTTCTTTATATCTACAGGATCGAGGATGCAGGAATTGATTTTTACAGTGTAGATCTTAAATTATTTTAACCAATGTCATGTTCATTATACCGTACTACCCCTCCCCCCCACAATGTAATTGGGAGTGAATTATTTGCTCAAGGTCCCTACGCGGTGGCTTAGGTGGGCATATATTCGAACGTGCAATTAAGAACATGTTAACACATATCTGTAAAGATTAATCAGAGCTTGTATTGAATGTGCTCTGCATGTTATTGCGAGCTTAAGAAAAACATGGACAATTGATTTGAAACAATGAATTCGAATCAGAAATTTAACGAGCTGCATCGAAGGACGTGCGAGAAGTTAAGCTCTAAATGTTCTTCTATATCAGTGTGCAACCGCCGACAGTGGTAGGCTATGAGCTGCATATAGGCTATCTACAGGGCCTACATATGAGCTTTATGCCTATGCTATACTAGGCTGAGAAGTCTAAGACACTTTAATACGGCACTGAGTAATTGTGAGTGAAGGAATTGCTGAAAGGTTCTTGCAAGCAGTGGCTTGAGGTGGATTCGAACCACACTTTAATACGGCACCGAACATCACCACTACACCCATGTAGCCTATTATGTAATGTCTGATTGTATTTTAAGCTTAGTGGTCTATGTATAAAAACACATGACACTGATGAATACCAATAGTCAAACCAAGTCACTTCTTGGGCTTTGAGAGTATCGCCGCCGTACACAGAAGTAACAGACGTAAACGACCGTATACTTCAACACACCTCCGGACTGCAGTCGGGGACACCTCTGAGTAGTAATGGAGTATCCTCTAGGCCTAATAATCATTGTACAGCTGCGGATATGATTACAAAACTGTTAATTTGCCAGCTTCATAAATCCGTATAATTTATAATTAGCAGTCAAACATACAAGTCAACTGTCAATCAATTTCTCAGGAGGAAGTGCCCCTCTTGTCCCTATGTGCGGGCAGCCATGAATACGATTGGAATATTCTTGTTTATGCAATAATGACTTTTCTTCCAGTTCTCACCATCTTTGCTGCATTTATTTCTTCCTTCTTTGACCTCCCGGATTCTCGACCCTTGACCATCACGAACTTGTCCATGGACTACCCTTCTGATTCGACGCAGCGCCCGGGTATTGGCTGGTGCTCTGCGCTTGGCCTTCAAGTGGCGCTTTAGAATTCTGAGTTTACGATTAGGATTACGATTCCACCTTTCTTTCTTCTCCGCACTCTTGTTTCTTTTTTATCTAACCGCTCTCTTCTCCATTCTTCATTCTTTTCTCTTCCTCGTCAATTTCTATTCTCCTCCCTCTTGTCTCCTCTTCCTACTTCTTCTTAACGTTATCTGACTTCCTTTATTCTGTTTTTCTTCCTGTTTCATGCCATGCTGAGCACTCGTCTATCTATGTATGTATGTATGTGTGTATTTATATACCGCCCCTTACAGTCCACTACTATTCAGAGGCGGTCCCGCCTACAGCCCGAAGGTGTGTCGGAGTTTTACACGCCGAAGCGCTTCAGCAATTGTGAGTGAAGGACTTGCCAAAGGTCCCTACGCGGTGGGATTCGGTTGCAAGGCAGCGACCTTCACCACTACACTACCACGCCTTTCTTTTAATATCCTTTCTTCCTTCATCATTCATTATCTTCAATGTTTCTTCTCCTTTTCCACTTCATAAAATTATGTTGTCCATAATTATCTTCGTTTCAGTAAGCCTATACCATCTGAGTCATTTCTTCTTTTCTCCAACTTCATCCAAATTACTTTCCCCAACTTCTTCCCTTACAGGTTTCTTTTCACACATCCAACCACGTGGTTCTTGTGTTTCGCCCCAAATTCCTCTCCCTTCAATATATCGTCTGCCAGTCTTTAGGGCGTTTCATTCTCGTCACGTTTTTTCTTCTTCCATGCTTTGCATCCCAGATGACCTGGCCTTTGCTTTATCGCCGATTTCCTGTCGCTAGGCGTTTTATCCAAGTCTTATGGCGACACCTAACGGTTGCTTTCGAGAAGACGATGAAATGGAAGGTTGATAGCCCTTATAATAGATGTAGCGGCCCAGTTAGCTACATCGGTAAGCGCGTTGGCCGCGGAAGTCTGTGGTTACGGACACCGCGGTTCAAGCCCCGGTGCTGGCGGACATTCAGAGATTTAGATATCACGGGCCAGCAGGAATGGGACTAAAGGGCGCAGTGGATATTCCCACTGTTGGGCTTCTACCAATTTCTTCTTCCCAGATTTATTAATACAATAATAGGCCTGGGTTCCTCCTCAGAACCCTCATCTCAGTAGTGAAAACTGCGTAATTGTTTTCAAGCCAATGGTCACGCCACTGTCAACAGCAGTGTCGATTGATTTGTTGTCGCGTGATCGCCATCATTCTAAACTCGAGCCTCTGTTACTTAGAAATTTAGGTCCAGCTGCAACGACAGAGTAGGTATTACGAGTTGCTGTTGGAAACAGCAGCGCTCCAAGTGAATCATCTGACGCTATTATATGTGCTTATAAAGTTAATGTGAACACAAGCTTATAAAACACAATGAGCCAATGCTCGAAAAAAATCACAGCCGTGTCAGTGTCGGAGCGTTGAAATCACATTCAGTGTTTAATCTAAAGGCACTTCTGGAGAATTCTCTAGCATAAAAACATTTATAATTTTATTTCTTTCCCAGTAGACAAAAATACCCGCTAGACTATGGAGGAAGCCATGTCTACAACATGATTACGATTCAACTTCTGCAGAGACATTATATTTAGTTTCCAAATTTGTAACCCGCGCAAGATAAAACAATAGGCGTATACCAAGTATCTGAATGTCAATGAGAAATAGTGAGGCTTAAGTCGCATTTCTGAAGGAAGGGAATGAATTTGAGCTACGAAGACTAAGTGGTAGCTGGTTCCATTCTTCAGGAGCAGAGACATGGAATGCACGTGAACCGATGACTGTTCTACATAATGTTTGGTTAAGAGGCCAAAACTTGATGATCGTAGGTATCGAGAAGGAGCTTACGTTTGCTTATTGGCCAGTTCTCTTTCTTTGTCACTGATAGGCCTACAAATAATATAATTAAAAAATTAATAGGCTTATAGATATATTCTAATATAGTCCTAAGTGCATCTCAGTTTCTTTCTCGGTCTGCCAATGTGAACAACCGAGCATGTAGCTATAGCTAAAAATCACACAGCCCTCTCAATGTCGGAGCTTTTAAAACCACTTCAGTGTTTAATCTAGGCACGTCTGAGGATCGATGCTCCAGAATTTATTTCTTTCCAGTGAAGCACACAAAAATAATGACAACTTTTGAGTTCCTGTCGACATATTAGAATGTGTGAACTGTTGCAATGCATAATTAGGCTATTTTATAGCCTATTAGCCTAATTACTATTATTTTACTTATTTATTCACACATTTGTATAGCGCTCTTTCAAGAAAACTACTCAGAGGCACTCCCAAACTAGCCCCGGCGAAAGAGCACAGCCTTAAGAGAAGCGTAAAAGGAACCAGAAGAGTCTTTTGGTAGTAAACGTAAAGTAAGTGGAAGACCATTCCAAAGTGCAGGGCCAGCAATGGAAAAAGAGCAACACTGCGCAGTTGAAGTCCGTGGCCAAGGGATCAAAAGTTCACCATAATATATAGGCAGTTGAACTGAGAGCCAAATTGCTGCCAACAGAAACACACTAATCTCTAACTTAAGGTTGAGAAATGTTCAACAGTGAGTGTCTGATCAAAACGATAACTCTGTAGGCTACTTGATACGCTGTACAATAGGGAGCCAGTGTAGCTCATCTCTGATAAAATCAGACACATGACCAAACTTGAATATCCCTGCAACTATAGCGGTATCTAATCGATGACATTCAGAGGCTTAGACAGACAAAGTTTTCGGGATGGGGCATTTCACTGAATGTCGTTGGAAAATTTCTTTGCAACAGCATCGATATTCTTGTAATAAAATTGGACAAGAGTGGCAACCAACAAGCATTGGCGTAGAAATTCTACAATTAGGTTAATAATCTATATGAATTTAATCGAATGTTATTGATGATCATGAGAGAACAGTCTTTTATCACTGCGCTTCTCAAACTGTCACGGCACATTTCTTTTAACACAGCACATTAAAACATAAAACAAATTCTGCTGTAAATTACTTAGTAATCTCGAGATTACCATTACCACAACTTTAAACACGCTTTTTATTTAACCAATGCAAAAGTCAATACAAGTCAATACAAGTCAATACAATTTTTACAAACTATAACATTGGAACAAAGGGAGAGTTCTAAGAGGGCATAAGCCCCGCTTACAAAGAGCACCCTGAATGAATTACATAGTATAATTTCGCAAAAAGTAATAATGCATGGTAGTCTAATACAAAGAAACCAAGAGTTGAATTGTACGACTTAGACCTAACTACTAGCCCAGTTAGCTACATTGGGAGCGCGTCGGCCGTGTGTTTGCATGGTTCCGAGTATATACGAACCCGATGTCTGCCGACATTCACAGATTAACATCTCGGGCTAGCACATGGGGCATGTGTGGAGCAATTGGATAGCCGATGCCTTGCGTCCGATGGGTCACAGGTCCGATTCAGACCCGAGCCACCGCGTAGGGACCTTGAGCAAGTCTTTCACCTACAGTTGCTCCTGGTGCTTCGGCGTGAAAACTCCGAGACTCCCTCGAGCTGTAGTCGGGACCGCTTCTGAATAATAGAGGACTTGAAGGGACGGTATAGAAATGCGTAAATTTAAAAAAAGTAGGCCTACGTATACACGCTAAATGAAAATTAAATACTTTTAGATAAGAATATGATTATTGTGTTTGCTTAAAACATCACAGTTAAAAGATTTGTTCTTAAAAGAACAAATAAAACGTGTTAATACTTCTCAAGCTAAGTCTGTAGGCCTAGTCTATTCCATATCGAGGGATTACGATTACGATAGCCCAAGAAGACCATAGACCTGTTATGTATGTATATTCGTTTAATGCAACAAAACACTCTGACAATAACGCAGAATATGTTTACAAGATAGTAACTAAA
>JAQFXW010003394.1:0-11952 GCA_034693945.1 Dendrobaena attemsi
CTATGTATGACTAATGGCTTATATATTTATGACGTGCGTATAATAGTAAAAAAATAGGGCAAGTCAAAGGGTTAATAATAATGGTGTGTTTCCGGTAACAGAGGTTTTAAAAACAGGGTAGGTAGTAAAATATTTTTATTCTGACAAATAGGTTTTACATGATTCTATTTCACAATTTTGTACTTAACTATGGCCCGCTCGGATACACTGTGACTAAAGCCTATAGCTTAAAAAACCAGTGACTTTGGTTTCCGTTATTTATATGAAGGTTGTCATTTTTCAAATTTCTAACTTTATTTCAGTTTTGACGGTTCAGATTGTGATAAAAGTCCACTGCTGTGCATCACATTTAGTAAAAAAAATCTAAATAAAAATGTAAAGAAAATGTTCCTCATTTGTTTTCAAATTTTTCTTAACAAATATTTGAATCGCCCCCAAAACGGTGAGTCGGTTGGGTTACGGAAACAGAACATTTCTTTTGTTTGGCTTCAGACTAATATTTCAGATGGAATTTTAAGATAATATTAGCATTTTGGCCTATTAAATTCTGAAGCGGCAAGTTGGCAACTATTTATATATTTAGGCTATAATAATATCACTACAATCATAATTCACTGACTCATACATTTTTCTACAATATTAGTAGACCTAGGTCTATTGCTAAGCTTACGTTAGAACTTACATTACATCAGACCCATGCTAGACTTTAAAACCGCTTCCACCATTGCTACCTCCATTGTCCACTCAAAGCTTGATTACTCAACTTCCTCTTCCTCAACTTTGATTCCTTCCAACTTAATCGCCTGCAGCTAATCCAAAACTCACTTGCCCGTTCCATCACCAGAAGTTACACCCAAAACTTGATTCAGTCTCCCCGATCTATCACCCCACGGCTTTCCATTCTAAACTGAAGCCTCACCTCTTCAAGCAGTCATACCCTGATTCCTTTGGCTCCCCCTCCTAACCCTAAACGACACCCGCCTTAACAACTGCTCTGCCCTCGCCGTGACCTTCTGGAACTCGACCTCGAACCACCCAGGACTTTTCTCATTGACTATACTCCTTTGTCTTTACGGAGCGCTCGTGAATTAGCTGGTGCCCAGCTCTTAGCTTTACAGAACGCTTTAGAAGTGTCGAGTTTACGATTACGATTATATTCTGAGACTCAGTGAACACTATAGTTCGATATCGATGAGCGAAATATATGAACAGTCTTTGGAAGGTTTGAACATAACTTGAAAAGAAGCGTTTAGCAATTAGGCCTAGACACTATTTTGCATATTGATTATTGTATTATTGTAGTCCACTTGGTAAAATTAGCTAATACACCATGCATAATAATGACCATAATTACTATAACTCAGAATGGAAATTCAAACACCGACTGATGAAACACATGTAGGTCAACTTTAAAAGAAGAAGCTAGTCATCCTATAAAATCGATTCCATGACGTCGCATATGCAGGAAAGCTAAAATTGTACCCTGTGAACTTCGTAGTCCGGTGACGACAAAATGAAATAATCATATGAACAGTAAATACGAGAGATATCAACGCAAGTATACATGATTTGAGTGAAAGCATTTAATGTATTTAGATAAGCTTATATTATATATCGACAGAATGTTGTCAATGCGTAATTCGCCAGTATAGAGTGAACGTCGTGAGAGCATGAAGCGCCGTATGTGTAGGCCTACAGGTATGGTACAGATTATTCTACTAGACGTTGCGGTCAGCACAAGTTTGCACGATTGGAAGAAAGGAAGGAAGAGGTGGATGAAGAGGAGGAGGAAGTTCAGATGAAGGAAGAGGAGGAGAAGGAGGAGGATCGGCAGAAGGAGCAGAGGAAGGGGAGAAGTAGGGAATTGAGAAGAGGCAGAGAGCGGAGAGAAGGAGGAGGAGAATCAGAAGAAGGAGGGGTGGTGAAGAAGTGGGAATGGAAGGAGCATATATAGGCCTATAGGATCGGAAAGAGAAGGAGGAGGAGCAGAAAAAAAAGCAGAGGAAGGGCAGAAAGAGGACGAGGAGAAGGAAGGAATTTCGATCCTTGACCACCACGAACTTCTGAATTGGCTGGCCTAACTTGGCCTGCTATAATAGCGCTTTAGAAATGTTGAGATTACTATTACTATTGCGGTTGCGAAGAGGAACCACAGTTTAATGGAAAGCCATAGATCCATAAACGATGCAGATACACATGGTAAGAACCCTGCAGGCGCAGAAACGAAGGCGAACTTCCTTGACTGCAGTGCAAGACCAGATTCGAAGATCGACAGAGAGAGAGAGAGAGAGAGAGAGAGAGAGATGTACATGACTACATGTAATAGGCCTAATTGAGGCGATGAGGAGGATGAGGCATGGACCACGAATTCACAACAGAAGCATACGCACGCACACTCGTGGGCATACCAACGCTGACAGGCACGGGAATCGTAGGCATCTTCCGTCGGTCGAGCTCCCTCCGTGCCTCCGAGTCGTGTGCTGCTTCATCGTCGTGCATTTTCCGACGAATCAATATTATTGGACGGAAGAACTTGGACAAATGATAGCACAACTTCCCGAGAAGTTAGTCGTGCAATTGCGTGTTCCTGCGACGGAGAAAAGCACTGACGTAGTATATCGTCATAATCCATCTCGTCGTTATTCAAACACACACACACACACACACACCTACACACACCTACACACACCTACACACACACACACACCTACACACACCCACACATACACCGATCTTCGTAACGATTATGCACGCAGGATTACTATATCGTATATTCGAGGACTAAGTTATGCAGCGCTAGGTCGGTATATACCTAAATATCATCATTCAAAAGTGATGTAATTATTTTACTCTAGGTCAGTATTTGCGTAACGGCAAACGATATAAGAATTTACTGTTGGTATAGTAATGTAGATCGGCCTACGTGATATATATAATATATAATATATAATTATATGCGTGCTATTGACCTTAGCGGTACATGTACGGCTTACGCACATGTAGAAACGAAGGAATGCACGTGCATCTGCATGACGTGATTCCGTTAGGGTAATCGCAACATTTCGTGTTACTATTGAGTCTTGATAAACAAGTTTACACCAACGCAAGTGCAGTCGACCTGACAAATTAAGCTAACATCTGTTAAGCTTATCAGGACCCTCAGAGCAATTGGGCGTAAAGAAACTAGGGTGACCACATTTCATTCTTGCTAATCCGGGACATCATAGTAGCCTAGTTCAAATCAAAGTCAAACTCAGTTAGGGGATGAGCTCGTTGTGGAGCGCCTTACACAATGCCTAAGTTTATAATATAGACCTGCATGTAGCATTTACTACCATAATTAAATTCTTTTAATTAAGAATAAAATGATCCAAAAGTAGGCCCATGATTAAATCGTCAATTCATTGTCGAAAGAGAAAATTTTCATAAATGTATCTGGAACATTCAGGCCTAGGCAAGCAGCCTACCTAGTGGAAAGGAGGCAAGGACCGAACCCAAAATATGAAATAATTACAATCAAGTGAACAAAGTTTACCATTTTGCCTTTAAAACACAGGGTCCTAATATTCATCGTTAATCAACCATGGGATTCTTAATTTCTTCATGGATGCCTGTGTGACGTCGTGTTTTCACACTTCATGGAGTGCAGGCTTTGTCTAACGTCGGTTTCTATACCTGCATATAGTTCAATCTTGCCCTATAAGCCCGACTGTCAGTCAAAATTTCTGAAAATCTATTCCTTCTCTTGTGGCTCGTGTAGCCTATATACACTGGATGCGTCTGTAAATCGTTCACCCTATATACGAGAAACGCTTTACAAATGATAAGATATTACAATGTGTAAAATGAGGACACACTATGAAGCCAAAGAAACGTTCAGTCACCGCAACTTGCAGTCGGGTAACTCAGGCGAAAAACTATAGGCCTAGTATTAGCGATATAAAGAGCGTGGCCACGCGCACCGGGTTTGCGTTCATCTGCTGATAGGTACAGCAGTGCGCATACGTAGCTATATATTCAATCGGTCCTGACCAAAGGCATGCATTCGTGGCTGCTGTTTGAAGACGGACAAGTCACAATCAGACGACTTTCAAACTATACATAGCCTATGTATATAAAAACAGAGTGCGACGCGTGTTGACTGCTTCTCTGAACGTCTTGCGACTGGCGACCGAAAGAGACATGACGACGTCATCGTTCGTCCGATTGTTTTACGTCGTCGGACATTCAGACGCCATGACGACCGTGCTGCTGCCGCTGCCTTCGCCGCTGCTCCACCTATCGGCCAGAGGAGACAACGGAGAAGCGTTCAAACACGTCTCGACGCTACCACCACCACCACCACCACAGCGTACAATGAATTAGAGTCGTTTACTTAGAGGGACGAGGACGACGAGAGACGCTCAATAAATGCAACAGAAAGACATTGGTTGCTGACGATGATGGATGACTTTTACCTGCTTCTCGCCACTCTGCTTGCAACCGAAGGTAAGTCTCGTCGTAAACAGTCTGGAGCAGCCGCACGAAGTCTCGCCACCATATATGGAAGTTAGGAAAGGTTGCTTAGCTAATTGGTTTCTTTGTTTTGTATACGCCTAATCTGTTTTGAAGTGAAATCAAACTGATGGTTTACTGGATGTATGTAAGTGTTGGTCCTTTTCAGGATAGCCTGAATCCATTGTCCCAGTTTCGTTATAAGTTTAGGTTGAATTGGCATAGGGGCCCTATATGAAGATTAACGCATGCATTCGAACTTAACTTGAAATTGAAGGTTTCGCTCATTCGCGCCTGGTTTGAGCTGATTTTAGCCCAGAAAATAGTTATAAGCGATACACGTTCCAAGTCTATTTCATTTGATAATAATTAGTAACAATACGCGTTCGAAGTCTTTTATCAATATTGCTGATTAAAGAAAGAGGATCTGCTATCAACATTATAAAGATTTAATACGTTACATTTGAAGAAGCAGACTGCAATCAGAACAATTGGTTTAACATTTACTTAGACTACAGTAAGCCGAATTGTCGTAACATAAGACGTCGAGAATAATATTATAGGAAACCGTCGGTGAAATTTCAATTCCTAAATCAATTAGAAAACCTTGAACTTAATCTATCAAAAATATTGTTGGAAAATATGAACATACATGTGACAATTGTAACATGAACATCTTTTGCTTCCTCTTGATTTCAGGATAAAATTTAAGTTAGCCTGCTTGACCTACAAAGCTCTCATCAGTAGCATACCTCTCAATCTTCAATCACTGCTACATCCCTCACTTCTTTCCGTTGCTTACGACCATCAAGTCACAATGCAGAATAGTTATGTGTTTACCGTTCACGTGCATTCCATGCTCTGCTCCCAAAGAATGGGATAACTACCTTTTTGCAAGTCAAACTCACTTCCGTCAAAAGGCGGCTCAAAACTCACTATTTCTCCTTGGTTTTCAATCATTGAATAACTAAACTGCACTCAACCTTGCGGCTGACTATCCTCGTCTCAGATTCACATTTTGGTGCAACCAGGTGCGCATTGCAAATTTAGCAACTAAATAAATAAATAAAATGCTGAAGGTGAGCAGTACTTCCATTCTCATTTCGTGATAGTTTTAACTATTTAATTAAATGGAGTTTGCACATTACCATAGACGGTAACATAGGCCTACAAGAATAGAGGGTCTCTATTAAATCGAACTAACAAGTCACCATGGGCGTAATTTGGTTTACTTTCATAAAGGGGGGGGGAATTCCTCAACTCCTAAAAAGTGGATGACCCTTTTTTAGTCATCAATTTTCAAAATTCATTAATCCAACTCCCCAAAAAATTGATGACCTTCTTTAGTCATCCCTTCCCAAAATTCATTAATTCAACTTCCAAAAGTTGATGATCTTTTTAAGTAATTTAATTCCCTTCTTTTATATTTACAATTTTCTGTAAAATGGGGGCTTAACCCTCGTGAGGGCTAACCCATGCATGGGCTAATAAGTAGGTAAAGAACTTCTCCTTGGGCATGGCTCCCTAGCCCCTGGTAAACTCCGCCCATGCAAGCCACATATGCGCAATGCCTATAAGTCTAGACCTACCTCTTGCGGTTTCATTACACTAAGAAGGTATGGGCCTACTATACATTATAGGCCTACACGTATATGTGTAAAATATATATTTATGGACCGAAAAATGAGACATAATAACAAATGAATGCACAGGATTTCTTCGATCGCTCGAATTGTTTTCAAGTTACCAGATTGTAATAATTGTGCTGGTCTTCTTATAGCTGCAACTGTGCATCACAGCTGCGCACGTTCAATCTAATTAAAGTATGGGTTCAATTGTTGAACCGCTTTTATTTCTAATCTATATAAATGATCTGCCATTCTTCATTTCATCCTCTTTGCCAATGACACCTACACTTGCTGCTATGACAGTTCACTTTCATCTCTGTTATAGAACAGTTATCACCGAATTATGCAAAATTGCAAACTGGTTCTGTACCAATAAGCTTTAGCGTTAGCTGTGATAAAACCAACTTCATTCTATTTAATTACTACAAGAAACTTATTCCCTTCGATATTCAGTCCATCCTAATAATAATAATACTCATAGAGATTTGAGTGCCATAGTTTGTAAGCAGTCGAAATAAATCAACGCAACGATTCAGAAGCACTTAATTTACTAGTACCTCATTAACAAGGTACTAGTAAATTGGGTTGAATCCATTGAAGTCCTGGAATATGATTTGATTTGATTGGTGATTTACTGTGATGTGACGTGGCACAATGTGCTCATAATTATATTTGGAGAATATCATTCGTGCCGCTGTTAATTGATGACTGAGTTCGTTCCAACTGAATATGATACATTTCTGGATATATTCTGCTAGCATCAGTTTCAAATGGATTACCAAAGCAAACATAGGCTAGTAATTATACGTTCAGATATATAAATATATACTGCAGCGAAGGGTCGAACTAAAGAACATTTCGCTTATTTACTTTGCTTATCTTTCTGAAGGCGAGAAACAAAGTACTGATTCAGTTACAACAAGCGCTCAGTGAATCTCTCACTGATGGCAATTGCTAGCAATCAGTTGATCATTATGGGTTCAAATAACACGTGTTTGTCAGAGGAAAGCTATTTAAGCATTAGGAGTTTCAGAAATCTTTATTAGACAGGCTTAACTCTACGTTTTAACCAGCACGGAGTGCCAAATGAACAAAGTTGACAGACCTGGCTGTGATTTGAGTGCGAGTCGTTTGGTGTACATGGACCTGGGATAAAAGTCGTCTAACTGACATCTTAAGTGAAGTATTCTTTTATTGTAATGATCGCAATATGAGACACGACAGTATGTTAATGGTAGCATCCAGAGTGCCCCTATTCAAGCATGGAAGTTAATAGTTAGGCCCAGCATCAGCGATTAAGTTACAAACGGAAATTTAAATATATAGGGAACATTCATTCTGCATTTCCACTACTCGGAGCACACCTATCAATGCCACATGAATTTGCTAGATCGGACAAAGAGATGATTAGACTAACACCTTATTTTAATTTTATAGATAAACACAAATTTAACGATAAGCAGGAAAGTCTTAACTAAACTTAACTGGGACGAGTCTTAAGCTAACGAGATGATCCAACTATCAAGTTCAGTATATTCAAAAAATTTACTTTTAAATTTATTTTTAAATCCCAAATTTCTTGGGGATTGTTATTCCAGTTGTTGGTTTCGGTGGATTTGACGGGAAGCTTACGTGTGTTGATGTGTGATTTAATAGGGCGGTTATGTTCAGAGTACCTAGTGAATAGCCTACATCTATCACATTGACTTTTGATCTTATAGCCTACTACACATCACACCACATAGCTCATACAACCTCCCATCGCTTCTTGTCGCATCAAATCGTATAATAGATCACGATCAGATCAAGCCACAACACATCCCCCACCACATCCCTCCAATCGCATATCGTGTCGCTTTGATAACTACGATAATGGGGATCCATGGGGCATTCCGTTCAACACAATCCAAGAAAATATACCTGATTCTGCAATTCTCAGCGTCAGATTCCCACTGCAATGCAACAGAGCTGCGTGATTCTTTCTGACCGACTACGCTATAGAACAGTATACCCCCACAAAGTTGTCATCTCTTCCTCTCTTTCTCCCCCGTCATTCTTCTGTCATATAATATTATATGCCATGGACGACGACGAAACAACATAACTCGGTACAGAGGAAACGGAAACAAGCGTCGTTTTCTGATCAGAGGAGGAGGAAGAAGAAGATGAAGAGGAGGAGGTGGAGGACTTCCGTTTGATGTCGAATGAGATTGTCGTCAGGTGGCGCCATTTGACAATGGTTGCACCGTCTGCGTCGTCGTATCAAATGCCGTGACACTCCTCGAACACTCATTCACTCACTCACTCGCCGCGCTCAGTTGATCCCCACTCATCACTGTTGATCCAACCACATTGCCCCCCCCCCCGTCAATCCGTCTCCACGTGTGCTCATAGTCCTACCTTTTATGTAACGACGATAGATGCAGCTCCACTATAGATTACAGGGAATTCGAATAAACAGTTTGTCATAATCAGACGGAGAATCATGCACTGAGTTAGGTTTCCTTTGACCGCTGAGAGTATATTAGATCATCGTTGTTTAAATACGGCATAAGCCTTTAGTGTTGCGTGACTGATTACACCCCGTGCAGTTGGCGCATTCCTGTCAGAAAAGAAAATCTGATCGAAATAACAGAAACGATACATCGCAATATACGTTCAAAAGTTGCAGCTTCATGGAACTGGAGATAACTTATATGCTGTTTATATGCATTATTGCCTATATGCGTGCAGACTGTTGAAAGTTCCAAGGTCAAGTGAAGAGTGCGAGAAGCAACAACTCCTCTGATATCTTCAAGAGAACTTGCAAACGAAGTTCAATTGTTGTGTGAACTAATATGCAGTGAAACAGAAGTAACACCACGCAACGAAGTGTCATGAATACGAACTATACCTACTGGTGGAATAAGGCAGCGCCCCCCCGTGTCGAATGTCCAGCGATGTGTATGGGTGAACAGCCGTGGCTTGCAATGAAGTAACACTCATGAGGAAACTTTTCGGAAATGTAGGAAAGTCATGCAGTGTTAAGTACATGTGGGCCGATTCTAAGTGCACAGAGTTCAACAAAGTGCAAGGCGTGGGTGCGTGATGTGCATCGACCGGAGTTTGAAGCAGCTTCTCCAATAATGAATGACGTTTCTGGTATCAATCGATTCGAAGAACAGCTCGCGTCAAGGGAGCGCTCCATTAAGTAGCATGCACGACATGAGCCTCTAGCCGTTATAGGATTTACAAGGATAATTATTTCTCTTCGCCATACACGCTTTACACGTATACCATATTTCGAATAATTATTATCTTTTAGGCGTAAAATAAGTCCCTGAGGGATCATTTATACCTCGGGGCAATTAAAAAAAATTATTATCTTAATCAGTAATTACATATTATATTAAACCGTTTAAAGATGTAAACAGTATCCTGACGCGGAAATAGTGCACTATAATATAGGCCTATATCACCGGCGGATACTAATTCATGACCATTATGATAATCGTTCTTACATAATATAGATGTTCAAATTGAGGTAAACAGTGTGATACAGATAATAGTATACATAGAAATGCATTTCTTTACAATTTTTTGCAGTATAGAGTCGAGCCCAACTGTTTGCAGCCATTTAAGGCACTCATTCGTTTTACATCTCTCTCATATTAATTGCTCCTCCCCTATATAGCGACAGAATTGACTTCGAGATGGGCTTATGAACCCGGATATATGTTCCTCATGTCAGCTGCAGTGTGTCTTGCTGCGTTACCGATTATCGCAACAACCCTTCCCCCACAGCAGACGCATAAGATGGACTTTAACTGTGGTTTAGTGTTTAGCAGTGATTATAACCCTATAGGCCTATATATACGAATAAGTTGGTTCTCTTATCCCGTGTGCAAAGCGTCTACAGGCAATTAAGTACGCATCTACTTACTTATACTCTATGCTCCATGCTCTTACTGGTTTCTATATATACGACGATGAGTTTAAGCATCTTAACAGGGTTTCGTATATCTATAGACCACTTAATCATCTTTCGAGAAAAGACTCATGACGAAGCGCAGATCTTAATATGGAATATAACCCAAATATACGCGATAAAATAATTCATTCAACTGATGTCTATTTCAGTGTTTTTATAGCTCTATTACTTGTGTATCTGATAGAAACAATAAGCTTGACGACGACTGAGAGATTTACTGTTGAATCCGTCGACAAAGCAATTACCTCTTTCCATTATTTCCGTCAGAGCATTTTATGTGATGCTCGCGCGTATAATGCTCCACGGTGGTTTCTCCTCAAATATTCAAGCCCAATATATTCAGCGTATACAAATTTACACATATAAAAAGACCTAAAATCATATATTTATGCATGAGTCGTGCACAGTCAGAAACGATCTCGATTGTCGTCTGTATATCTCTTTCAAAATCTATAGAAAACCAATCATGCAATTATCCGATTAAGAATATATATTTGTATAGGTTTATATCCGACATGGAAATCACTTTGTAAGCAGAGGCAGTATTTTTGATTAACGCAAAGAGATATATAATTATACAGACATGCATGGATGTGTATAGCCAATGCAGGTATACACACGGTTTTGCTTTTCTGTGATAATAGTCCATAAATGGCTATACATTATATACGCTTGTGCGACAATTATTCGTATGATACGAAATGAGTCTATGCAGTATGCTGCCAGGGTAATACTCACGCATACACATACTCAATATTACATTGAACATAATATGTAGGCCTATAGTCATGCCCGATAATCGTCATGTATATCAGGAATATAATTATATATATTCAACATGTATGAGGTATTATAAACTATATATATATGTATGTATATGCATTTTACATGGATAAGCTATATATATATATGCATATGCATGTGCTATCTGTAAGTCGACGTGTAGTTGCATAATCCAGTCGACCAATCATTCCAGTCAGCGGGTTTCTATGGAAGCGGTCATGTGTGATTAGAATCAAGCGTTGATGTAGCGCCAGATTCCCAGAGAGTTCTTCCTCCTCGGTCGCTCATTCATTATGAAGACCGTGACGCCGTGAATTATGCAGCAGCCTCAGCAGCAGCAGCTCATAGCATCCTCATCCGAATGCGTCTATATAGTCATTCGCATCTCAGTCTGTCTGTCTGTCTGTCTGTCTGTCAGTCAGTATGTACGTATGTCTTCTTCGTCCATTCTGTCTCTATGTCTGTCTGTCTCTCTGCCTGTCTCTGTGTCTCTATTTCTGTGTATACTTCTCCCTCGTTTCCTCGTCTTCATCCGAATAAAACGTAAAAGGTAGAACCGCTCTGACCGTCGTTGCGCATAGGCTCAGCCCAACCCAGTTGGACAATCGCATATAATTCTATGCAGTTATGCATGCATATGTACGTTTGGGTGTATGCATTGTAGGTATTTGCATGCATTTTTGTCTGTACATATAAATGTATTTATGTAGGTAATTCGTATGTAATTATGTATGAATTCACATAATGCTATATATACATGTATTTATTTATTTACACATTTTTATATCGCCCCTTCAAGTCCACTACTGCTCGTTCGTATTCGGTTCGTACTCGGTACCATGCAAACACACGGCTAACTGGGCTAATTTTCTATTCGACGACAACCACCTATGTAGTCAGCAGTTGTTAAACCCAACGACTTCTTATTAAACCCCGGAAAGTCGGAATCTCACTCCTAAAAAAAGACCAGAAAAGCGTAGTAAATAGCTATTACGAATACGCGTGTCATCAAGTGCAGAATCTCACTTACGTAATCTGTGTGCATGCATGATTGTTTTAATGCGATAATGCATGTAT
>JAQFXW010003395.1:0-11951 GCA_034693945.1 Dendrobaena attemsi
TCTTCGCTAAAATCAACATTTCCATCCGTGTCCAGCTTCTACTTTGTGATCAACATGTTCATTCGTCATCCCGCTTCTTGTCTAGCTATCAACTTTTCATCTTTCATCCCGTTTCTATTTGTTTGAGGACTTTTGGTCTCGATTTGTGTGAAAATGAATCAAAAAGTAAGTTTTAAAATAGAAGCCCGATGAAAGACGAAAGAGTGGATCGCTAAACACGAAGCTGGATAACGGATGAACATATTAACGACAAAATAGAAGTTGGATACGAATGAAAATGTTGATTTTAACGAAGAAGTTCAACCACACGCCATAAATTTTAGGGACTTATTGTCCGGGGACTTTTTGTTTGGGGACATTTTGTCCTAGTACCACTCTTGAGATATCTAGAGTGTTTCGAAAGCCAAGGCCGGCAATCAAAGTAAGCAAGTGAGTAAGTAAGTATATTTTTGTTAGACGAATTTCTAATCGCGTTTTGGTGTACATACATATTACATATTCAAATAACAGTTAGTGGCCTAAAATACGTAAGAAGAATAAATAATCCATATTAAGCAAATTGTTGATCCCCAGTTATGCAAATTTAATCAGCAGCTACAGAATTTGCTGATTAACTTATCACATTTGTTTACCGCCATCATGCATGCTGCCTACATTGCTACGACAGGCTGTCAAATATTATATTAACTATGATCCTTCTTTTGTTTTATTCTCCGCAGAGAGCAGATGCCTCTTTGCTTGCGTTCTGAAGATGGACTCACCAGTCGAACGGTGTTCGTGACCTTCCCATCAACCAACTCTCGTGACGTCAGCGCACCTGGCTTCCGGTCCGTCATGTGATCATAGGATCTGCGGTCGCGACGAACGACTTCCGGTTTGTCATCGTTCGTTGTATTCTTAGTTCTTGGGTCAAAGGTCGTCCGATTCTAAAGGCAGCAAAAGCAGTGGCCACTGGTTAACAAAGGCTTTGCTTCTTAGAATTTGACTCACAGCCTCATTAACACAATCCTTTAAACTTGGACCATTTTATGCATCACAATTCACTTCAGCACAACAAAACATTGGATTATTAGATCTGTAATTTCTGTCAATTACTATCCTTCCGGAGTTCACAAGTGCATTCAAAGTGTGGTTCTGAGTAGTAGTATACTTGAAGACTGGAGAGGCGCTAGAGAAATCTATAAATAAATAAATAAGCATTTTCAGCCTTTCAAGGAAATGAAAAGAATAGATGACTATGTTCGAATGTATAATCAATGATCACGTATAATGATACTGTCATGAGTATATATATATATTATATGTGTGAGAGTAGATCTATCCTGGGGGGATGGACCTTGAGCTGAAGTGGATTGATGTGGCTCTCGTCTTCCACTTGACACATCGCAGGAGATTTGCCTTCCACCTACACACACACAGACAGATATACATACACGGCGTCATCAGGTCGTGTATGGCGCAACAAGGACAAACGACGGTTTAATGGTCAACTGGGTTAGACATAAAGTCTGATTGGATGACTACGGGCTTCTATGTTCATGCGAGGAATTCATGATTGAGGTGAATGCTATATTATACGAAGAGACTCTTAGAGAATTTTACTATTGAGTCATTCAACGCTCAATCGTCGCATCAGTGTCTGATGTCTCTTATAAGAACCTCTCTTCAACATAATATGACGCTAGATCAATCTTCAAGACCAGAACCTAGTAACAACTGAGCGGTCAAAGATGAGATATCCTGTCCTGGATATAAATGATAGAAGGAGTTATTTAGGAGAGTCAACGACCTGAGGATGGTCGGTGAGGTAGAGGAGGTGCTTGCCCATCGGATAGCCTGACTCCAGTTCGTAAGGCCAGCTGATCTGAAGTCGTATGTTCGGGACTTTACTCTTTCCCACGTTTTTCACCTGCAGTAGACAAACAAGCAAAAACTGTTGCATCGAGTACTGAAGCCAAAATCAGTATTTCACCCAAGTATGATGCAAACTCCTTAACCGCGGCGCAAGTGTTAGAGTCGCCGCCTCACGTCCAAAAGGTCGCGGGTTCGATTCCAACCCAAGCCGCTGCATAGGGACCTTAGGCAAGTCCTTCACTCACAATTGCTCGTTGCGCATTGGCGTGTTAACTCCGACACACCTGCGGCTATAGTCAGGACCGCCTCTGATTAGTAGTGGGCTTTAAGAGGCGGTATAGAAATACATACATACATACCACCACTTGTCACTTCTCTGATCGAGCAGGATATCTACAGTAGCATTCCATCAATGTGAATGAATTCAGCCATCAGCACTAGAAGCAGTTGGTAGCACTTGGTAGCACTTAGTAGCACTTGGTAGCAGTTGGTACAGCATTTCCGTACTACTAGTGCAGTAGTTTTGAAAGCGAAAGCAAGAAACCTTAGCAGTTAGCAAACATATAATAATATAAGGAAGAATGCAAGGAAGAAACAGAAGAGAAATCGAACAGAGGGTGACAAAGGCTCCTGGACTGATTAATGCAGAAATGGATCCATGATTACAGGTGGATGTACCTCGTAGCTGTGTTTGACGGTTGGTCCAATGTCTTCCAAGAACTGGACGGCGCTCTCTCCGACGATCTCTCCTCCATAGAAAACGTCCACTGGATCTGAAGACCTAAAGAAGAAGGTCAAAGAAGGTCACTGGGTCGCCATCATAAGTATATAGACGAAGATCTTCTCATCAATTCAGCATCGCAAAGAGAAAACAATGTACACCAGATGAAGAAATTGACAGCTGTTAATTATTGGTATTTTAATACCATTCTGAAACATCTAGAAATAACCCATTTGTTGATAGCTAAATATCGTAAGGAAACATTTGACCCATGTTTGTGCTTTGAGCGTTGATTATGACACGCATAAGTTTGTAATTTCGTTATCTTACCCTTTGACGAAAAGATTTGTTTCAAGGACGACTTTAACTTTCAAAACATCCTCATTGTCTTCTTCATCGACCTCAACACTCGTCCTGTTAAAGCAACCGTACAGCAATTATAAATGGACAGTGCAATAGATGTTCTGTACTGTTTTCTTTACATCATCAGGGCTTTTGTGAACTGAAGAGACGGATTGGGACGTCGGATGGATCGAGTGATTGGGTGACGGGTCAAGGAAAAGAACTTTGCTTAGAAGAAAGTCAGTTGATGCAGAGAGTCAAAGGAGAATATAGAAGAAAGATAATTCAACAGAAGTTCTCAGATGGACGAATTAAGAAATGGAGGAATCTAGAAAATGACTGGAGATGAAAAGCAGAGCAATCTTCACAGCAGCCACACCCGAAGTGTATTGGAGGTCTCGTTTTCTTAGCCTTGACCAACATATATGAGAGGATGTTCAGTCCCTCGCCGTAACAACTTATTGACGTGCTGTCTGAGTTTACTATTATTGAGTTGAAGGAAGGAATTGCAGAAGCGCTCAACAGCGCTAATGACATCATGTGTGTATTTACTATCAAATCAGAATCAAATCATTTTTTGATTAAATTGCAAGAAAGAGATGAAGAGGCAGAGAAACGAGAGACAGCGAGAGATAGACAAAGAGTAAGAGAGACAGAGAGAGAGATAGACAAAGAGTAAGAGAGACAGACAAAGAGTAAGAGAGACAGAGAGAGAGAGAATAGCTTACGTGTTGACGATTAGAACGATTTCGAATTCATCCACTGAATAGTCGACGCTCGTTGCGTCCAATCGCAGAGCAAACGACGTTTCTTCGTCGCTCGGCAACGGATTGCCAATGGCGCAATGAATCACTCCGACTGATGGTGAACACGAGTACGGCCGACCCTAGACACACGAAAGTGCAGACAAGACACAGACATTAACTAAGATGGGTTACTGACCTCAAATTGACAACGAGGGCTTATTGATTGATTGATTGACTGATTGATTGATTGACTGATTGATTGATTGATTGACTTGTATGTCATAGCTGCACCAACATAATTATTGGAACATAATATAATTTTTACAGATGCAATTTATCTCTATTTATATCAGCATTAATACACGTCAATGCTGTAGCGCTGACTGCTAAGTTAATACGTGTTTATAAGGAATCTATATCAAAACATTGTTGTTGTAGATAGAATTATAGGGTTTAATGTGACACTAAAAAAATAACTAATAATAAAGTCAAGGCGTGCTATTTAGTAATCAACCAAGAAGAGAAAGCCTTTTCATGCAAAAACAAATTCTATAATCTGTGTTTGAATTTAATAGTAAGAGAATTTCTTAGATGGCCATTGGACAGTAGATCTAGAGCCCTGGAGAGGTTTCCAATCTGAAGGTAATGATGATTGTGTTTCATTGAATTCACAGATTTTCTTTACTTCAGCTACGATTGGCAGAAGATTTCAACGATCATTGACAGAACTAAAACGAATCCAGGTTAGACTCAAATGATTCACTATTTTCATCTTAAATCACTTGCGTCAAAGCTAATTGATGCGGTTACGAAGTTCGATCAATTAGAAAGTCCTTTGAAGAAGTTACCTCGGTGTTGGTACCTCTGTACTTGAGGTACTCGGGTACTAAGACAGTCAGTATGGTCTCGTGTGCATCCTCCAAGCGATTGGCGATTCGTATGAAGACTCTTAGTTCCGGTTCTTGTCCGGCGCGCAACACATACTGTCCAATCTCGTCTCTATGACAACAACAACAACAACGACCGAATTCATCATCGTAGTCGTTGTCGGCGCCACAACAACACTTGCATCATCATCGTCACAGCTGTAGTCATTATCTGTATTTTGTTGTCGCTTTCATTTTGAGCAATTTAAAGATATTACTCCGTCACTCCATTGTGATTGTTAATTCCTAAAGTCCTACTCAAAATGCTAAGTTAATGGACCCAGGGGGTTATTTACGAGAGATATGTGGTATCCAGGGAATTGTGGTTCATAGAGGGATGTCAATTGGAGGTCTGGTTTCTAGAGCAGAGGACCCACTGAAGTACGTTACCTAGCAAAGAAGTTGAAAGCAGATTGGAATCATGTTGTATAGCCCACCCAACATCACCCACCATCACCCCATTCATCTGAATGCAAGACTCTTGAATATAATCACCTGTCTATCTGAAGCACTCCTTGTACTTTGAGATTCGCTTCACACTTTGAATCTTCGCCACAGTTCTTCACGAAATCCACCTGAAGCCAAAAAACACTGAACCAAATAAATCAATAGTTCTTCATTCAATGGATTTGATAAATGACTTAGGGACAGTGGAGATAATTTATTCGTACCCATGGCTGCCAAACGATTAGCTTCAATACTTGATGATACTCCTTAGAACTGAGCGTTTATAGCATGATAATAAACAACGATGATGATGATGTATATAACAAATGCTATGAACCGAATGTTCGATTCCAACGCTGGCTGCCTCATCTGCGTTGCTCAGGATCTCATCCAACATTGGAGCCACAGAGGAGTCTGTTGCTGTAGTTGTTGACGATGATGATGACGACGACGATGATGTTGTAGTATCTTCGTTTGGTCGTTGTTGCTGTTCGTCAGACAGTTTGTAGGTGAGAATGAGTTTGAGTGGATTGAGAAAGTCTCGGTTGTGTTGCTGCAATGAAGAGCATTTGAATTCAGAGGCCAGACTATAAGGGCAATGCAGACAGACAGACTGACATCGGGAAGCGTAGAATTAGACAGACAGAAAGAGAGGTAGAGACAGACATACAGGATCCAAAAAGGGTTATAAAGATAGAACAACAGATGCAGAGAAAAGCATACAGACAAACAGACAGAGAGGGAGGGAGGCATAGAAGCAGACACATGGACTGACATAATAGGTAGAGAGATTGCTTACAGCGACGTAGACTGTGACGTTTGAGCATTCGTCTGATCTCTCCTCTTCCAGTTCAATTGAGGCGTTGAAGGTGTCGCTTGAGATGAACGCTGATGAGGAAGAGGATGAGAAGAGGAATCGACCAATGACGTCGTTCGTTCTATCCGGTTGAAGAGTGAAGTCGATTCGCAGACGATCATTCGATGACAACGATGACCTAAGAAGGAAGAAGATCATCTCATTAGCTGCCACTCACATCTATTATAGCAGGACTTTCATAAAAGCTAACAGTATGATAATCATCATTAAGATCAGATTCATCCAGGTCTCATCTCACGTTGTCTCTTTCTTCTTATTATCTCTCGTTTTCATGATGACCACCATCTTCTTCTTCGTTGTCACTCTGCAATGGTGATGTATCATCAGATTCAACACCATGAGCATCTCGTTCTAATCATCATCATCATCATCTACCTTTAACTTATTAGCATCACCATCGTCGTCCTTATCATCTTCAGTAAGAGTGACAGACAGACAGACAGAGAACGAAAGAGATGATAATGGTTGTCGTTGCTAGTGCAGAACTGACTGAGTCGTTGTTCGTAATCGTTTTGATCTTCTGGTGAATGTGAAGCAGACGTTGAGTTGGAAGCAGTTGAAGGGCAGATTGTCAACCGGACAGAAGGTCAATCGAGGGTCAATGAAGGTCGGCCAGTGACCTATGATGACCTCTACGTCGACCACGGGACGCGACCAGAGGACGACCACAGCATCAGAGCTGTAGGCGCCGATTACGAGGTCAGGGTATCCGTTGAGGTCAAGGTCAACTCCACCGGAAATGGAAGCACCGAAGGAATGGAGCGGAGGAGAAGGGAGTAGGGACGAAGGTAGGTGAGAGGCGGAGATGCGTTGAGATGGAAAGACTCCGATTCCAGTGGATGATCCACGGAAGACGTAAATGGCTCCTCTGCCGCCTTCGTACGGAGCACCAACCAACAGATCTATTGGATGAAGGAGAGAAAACGCAGACTCAAGAAAAACTGTCAACAGACGCAGAACATTTAAGCACTTGGCATAATCATCATCAGTACGAAAATAGACGACTTCCATTGTCCTCAGTCATTCGTCAGGTCCACTGCTTCCCTATAGTTAGTGTTATGTTAGTGCAAGTGATGTTATTATGTCTTCGTTTATGTTGTTCATCTAAACAACGTAGTCTTCGTCTGCCTTGGTTTATCCTTTCCTTCTTATATCTTGCATGTGGTGCATTGTATGGGATTCTGTCAACCTACTTGGTCTCCCAATACATCTTTAAACCTTCAGAGTCTTGATTGAACTACGACCTCTTCGTCTAGCACAGTTGTTTTGATTGTTAATTAAGATTAATGCCTGTATATTACTCTATAGCTTCTTAGTTTCTGATGTCTGGAAATCCCTTCGAAAATCCGTTGCCAACTTATTTCTGATTTCTGTTATAGAATTACTTTCTATGGTGTTAGAGGAATCATTTCTGTAGAGCAGTCAAAGGACATTGTTCATTTATCTCAACACATAAACATGTAACGATGAAAGTTAATACAAGAAATGGTAAGCAGTAAGCAGGTCACTGAGGAGGTCAATATTATATTAATAATATTATTAAGATATTATTAATACTATTTTATTACGAAATCATTGTAGAAATGATATCAATATAATATTAGTGAACCATTATTATTAAAGCTACAACATCAACCTTAATAATATTTACTAATGAGTAATCGGTAACCTTGGTAACCGTCGAGGTCGCTGTCTCCAATGGCAGCCAACGCATGACCGAATCGAGCGTCATGACAACGCCATTCGAAACATTCGGCCTCTTTCGTCCTCCGACCGAACAACCGAATCGGCGTCGAATGCGACCGAATGCCCTACAGACGGATAATCACATAATTAATTGATTAGCATTTCAGGATGATTTCATCGAACCCCTTCAAGACAACTCTAAGCTTAAGCGTTCTTGAACCCATCGCATGGTAGAAAGGACAGAGTTGAGAGTAGGCTACATATGCACCATACTTTTACTCTGCTCGTAAATATGGTAAATATCGTAAATATGTCGTTCACTCGATCGTCTTATCTTCTTCCTCCTCTTCCTTCTTTTCCTCCTCCTCCTCTTCCTTCTTTTCCTCCTCCTCCTCCTATTCCTTCTTTTCCTCCTCCTTCTGCTTCTGCTCCTCAGGGACACATGCCGTCGCTATGGCAACGCACCTGTTGGGAGTTGATGTAGACGTAGGCAATTCCGCCGACGACGGATGAGGAAGAAGAGGAAGAAGTGGAACCGACCACCGTCGAAGAATGATGGAAGAAGAATGGAGCACCAACGACCAGGTCATCCAGACTGTATACAAACAACAGTATATACGAATAGACATAGACTGGCAGAGAGAGAGAGAGACACACACACACACACACAGCTCTAGAGAAGATAGACAGATTCCTTCCATGCATGATATATGTACATTGTACAAACGTTCATAGACCCATACATACAGTGTCGTATACATACACATATTTAGACTACATATTTAATCTGTCTACCCATCAATCAATCAGCCAATGTCCAGCTTAGAGTGGAGAGCGAGTCCCACCGAGAGGGTGACAAAGCTGCTGTTTAACTTAGCATAAGAAATCAAGTGATGAACTTAATCATCGCAATTAGCATAGTGTTGGTTGGTGGTAGGTCTAATCAACTGTTAAGAGTTCAAACAGAGACAGAATTATGTAACCGGAAGTAGAAAAAAGCAAATAACTCGGCTCTGTTGATGTATAGTTTAAAAATATAATGCAGCAAAGATCTTGGAAAATTGTAATTATTCGGAATAGAAAATTTGAAATTGTAATGTTCAGAGAACTGTCAAGAGAAATTGATTTGCTAGGTTGTGTTCTCTGTAGCATCGAAGAGTTGGAGTGCAGTATTTCTTGTAAAGATACTATGTTGAGAGATTAGAATCATATTTCCATTGGACTTTATTCATAGATCGGTCTTTGCTCCAATTGACTCGATGGAGTGGAGAAGAGTGTTTGTACTTTGTTCAGACAGAGGTATAGGAGGCATACCATGCGGAGTCTCCAGTGAAGTAGGAATCGATCTCAGATGAAAGCTCAAAGTAATCTCTCGAGATGGAGGACAGAAGAGATGCGTGTGGGAAGACATGCAGTTGCATGCACACGTACATAATCATACAAAGCAGGGTACAGATCTCGAAGCGGAGGAGCGATATATATTAGTATACAAAAGAATTATGTTGATTGATGATTTTTATTGATACGTGTATACATAACATTATATGAAGCGATATACATTACATGGATATGTGGCTATAGATAGAGTCTTTGTTTTTAGCTGACTATGTATGTACCCGTCGGCGTTGAAGTCTGCGACAGCGACCGAATGACCGAATCCGGATCCGAATTGTTCTCCGGTCAAGTACTGCGATGGGTCAACGGTCAGCGCACTTCCTCCTCCGTCCTCTTCCTCCGATGATGGCGTCATCTCGAAGAGAAGGACCTGTCCGGCGAAGTTGGACCTCGGAGCACCTGCTATGTAAGTCTTCTTAGTACCGGGCAGTAGACGACCTATCTGCACCGACATACCTACAATCAATTATTACTGATAATATATTTTGCAATTCTGTTAATTTCGATCAGAACTCGTGCATTCTAAATCAAATATCAGATCATCTGCTCATTTTTACTTGATCTTAAACTTCCCTCCTTCCCACTTCATCAGCCAACCAAACGCTACTTTGATCCAATAGCTAAAACTAAATTCTTAGAATTCCCACTTTGCAAGTGACTGGTCATTTATTGAGGATCTGACTGTGTAAAATGATCCGGACACCTATAATGCTTTTATTTTAAAGAAGTATAAAAGTTTATATGATCAAGACATTGCAGTGCATTAAGATTAGATAAAATTATAATAAATTAAGGTGACCAAAGCGCTATTATAATCCTGTACAAAATGTCTAAATTATATAAGGAAATGCTTGTTAAATCCTACAGACTTCAATCAACATACATTTATTAAATATCATGCATTTATTAAAATTCATAATAAATTTAAAATAAAATTTAAAATATTAAAAAAAGAAATGAGTGTGAATCTCAATATTATGTAGACTGTTTTTTACATTGTGGTAACCTTAACCAAATTTGGAAAATGATTAAACAAATCCTGAAAACTAATGATGATTCCTGTCTCCTGGATATTTTTATTATTGGAGGTAAATTATCCAACGACCCAGCTGAAATTGCAAATGGATTTTGTTACTACTCTTGGACCTACTTTAGCTTCTAAAATGCCCAAAACGAACACCCATTTTACGAGTTTTATGCCAAATAACCCCTATGTTCCTTTGGAATACTTCCAACTTCTGCAAATGAAATTATTGATATTACCAATATATTTAAAGACTCTGAATTAACTGGACCTGACATATTAAACCTACGATGGCCAAGCTATCTATTACTGCTATTGCAGCCACTCTTCATCTATGAGTACTTTAATCGCCATCTTGTTTAGCACTTGGAGCCCTCAAATTTAAACAATATATTCATATATATTAATAAAATATATTTTGAGGGAATCACTTTGCTAGACATTCAATTAATAATGTTTAGAATATGTCTTTCTGCTGTTTTATATTTGTTTTAACATTCTGTTCCCTTTGGTTGGTGTTCTCAAATAAACAAATTGATTGAAATTGATTGATTATAGATGTATAATTTGTTTTGTTATTCTATGCAACACTTCAGAAGCGTTTATGTGTAATATATTACGTTGTTGTTGAAAAGAAAATCTAAGAGATTTCGAATTCACCAACCACTTCCAATGGAATCTCTCGTTTCTTGTTCAACAAAACATCTGATTCAGATGGCCACAAAATCCTCAACGAATACGATGAGAAAAGGCGCTACAGAAATATGCTGCGGATATCATGGTGAGTGCAACTATTACGATTATTATAAGATATGTTGTTATTATGTCCGTCTGATATTTACCCAGATATGAGTAGAATGCTGTTGCTGGTCGCCTTCCTCCATCTGCTGCCCTTCCACCATTTGCCACTGATGCCTTGGAGGGTCTTTCGTCCTCCACTGGACTCTGATGCCACGTCTGGAAGTCGTCGTGCAGGGAATTGGTGAAGATGGCCCCTCGCCAGTTGAACGGACCAGGGGCCCCGAACACAATCTCACCATCCTACGCACACACACATGCACACACTTGTAAACATTTCGCACTTCATCATCACTTACCAAAACCAGCCAATTGTCGGAGATGGGTACGAATGAATGATCTCTTATTATTGTCATTGGTCCATTGCTCTCCATATGTCGTCCGTATCCAACTGTAGTCTTCGTCTGCCTCGGTTTCTCTTTCCTTCTAATATCTTACATTTGGTGCATTGTGTGAAACTTTCTGTTTCTCTCAACATCTCCATGTAGACCAAGATGGATAGATGCAAACATAAGATATATTTACAGACGGACAAACCAATGTATGAATTGCGAACAGATTGCTTGTATTGACTGAGCAAGTAACTGTAAAGAATGATTGAGGTGATAGGTTATTCCCTTTGAGCTGGGGCAGCCTGCCTTTCTTGGCCATTCACTTAAAGAAGTGCTACATGAAATGTTTCTAATGAATGAATGATCTAATAAATAAATAAGTAGGGTATAGATCAACCGAATTTAACTGTTGTGGTGGTGTTGGTGATGTCATTACCGGACTGATGGCGACGCTTGTTCCTGCCTGGCAGAATCCGTACTCTCCGTGACCTTTGTTCTTTGGCTTCCCTGCACACGGCTCCCAGAACTTGTCCTCTTCTAGGGCATTGGTGAGCGAGATGCACCATCCCAAACCCCATCGGAATGTAACGCCCCATCGCTTGTAGCGATGGGCACAGACCTATAGATGTATAATTATGGCACATTGAAACAGATCAAGACAATAGAACCAAGCACTATAATAACCATAACCACACTCTTTATTGACTCCAGTGTAAAATTTTACAGTAACAGTTTTTTTAGCAAATAGACTTTGACAATGGAGGCAATGGGAGAAACCTAAAGGGGCCTAGGCCCCGCTAACA
>JAQFXW010003396.1:0-11951 GCA_034693945.1 Dendrobaena attemsi
GACTTCCGGACGTTCCGACAGCCATTTTATAGTTTATACACGCATTACTATTTAGAAATAATCGTTAGTCGTCCTCTCCAGTGTCCTCTGGCTGCTTCTTCCACATGATCCACAACTCAAGCGCATTAATTTTCTGAATTTTGCAACCTTACCTTGTGAAGAAGCCAGGAAGTAAATAGGTAATTTTCATCTATGGTTTACGTGTATAGTAAATTGCTTTGCAGTGGATCGATTTGTGCAAACATAGTCATCTTATTTATGAAATTAATATTCATTAAATATATGATTCTAATTTGTGTAAAATGGAACAACCATCTAGTAAGAAATTATATTTGCTAAAGTAGCACGAACGTAGGCCTAATTGAAATAGCGGTAATCTCGGGATCGAGTGTCATACGTCATAGGTGGGTGCATGCATAATAGTAATTATAATAGGCATATGCTTGCATTTTATAAACGGTTGCGTGTTGCCTAGTGCGATTTTTACTCAAACCTCTAAAAGTAGTGGGCTATATACGGGTGTTGGTTATATATACGAGTTTGAATTATGCGCTAAAACACTGTATGCAAGTTTATTCAACAAATGAAAATGTTTGATTTCTGCTACTATTTGTGTACATGGCATCTGCTGAGGCCGAGTAATGCCGAGTAGCTGATAATCGGCCAAGGCGTTTTGCCGAGGTGGTTTGCTGAGGCAATTTCCAGTCATTCCCTAAAATAGACTGAGCAAGTTTTACAACTGCAGCATGTTCACCATTATACCAAACACAGGTCTGCTAGACAACACTGGCTGTTGAGTGAATACTCGAGTGTCTAGTGTCACGTCACAACCAAAACTTGAAGCAACACAGTCCAGCCTGACAATGCAACAGCAAATAGATTCGCCATATAATACCTGGTCACAGCAACCACTGCCAGTACCAATCCAAATAAACGCCAATGAAACACAGCTGCCACAAACATCAGTGTCTACAAGCACGACCTGAAGACATGTGGAGCCAGTTATCCTACAACCATGCTGACAACATATGCTTGACAATCAGTATTAAGGCCACTGCAGCACACAGCCAATACATATGATGTGCAACATCGCACAGCTATATCATGACGGCTGCTTTGTGCCATAAACGCATGCTGCCTGCTGCACCACCCCTTCAAGTCATAAATGCCACGCATAATTTGCATAGAAACGAGAAGATAATCAGCAGTGATAATATTCATGAGTGGACACAGCCAGGTGTATTTCTGTAAAGTAATTAAATTGCCTTCTGTGACATTAATGCTTCTCTCAAAACAGGTGAACAATAATTATCAGTGATATAATAATGCAATTACGGGTGCTTCAATCGCTATTAACTTCTTCTCCATAAAACAAACAAATTCCAAACACCATTCATCATCTATAATGCCATGCACGCATTGCACTGGTGCACACTGACACCCACAGAATTGTCAGTTCACGTTACACTAGAATGGACAAGCAAGTACATTGCTCACAGAAGAGGCTATCTCATATCCGCTTAAATTGCTTGACTAGGACTTTGCCGCAGCACGCTTGGTTAGTGGCATCTAACAGTTTGATCATACTTCAGCTTTCATGAGAGATGATTTTCATGAGAGATGATCTGCATTGACTCCCCCTGCAGTAGCGCATTCTCTATAAAAGTGTCTAAATAAATAAATAGAATCTCTTCTATTGCCCGGCGTTGTGCCTTCTCTCAAGCTCCATCCGATTTATGTAAGCTCTTCACCTTGGCCTCTGCATCCATGGGTCGCCGCCGTTCTTGACACTCGGCTACACGTGACGACTTTCTGTTTGGAATTACCTCCCACTTCTCCTTTGCTTGTTCCCCTGTGATTCCTTGACTTCATTCCATCGCCTGCTTAAGACTTTCTTTTTGCCCGGCCTGGGTTGGGAGCGCCTCTGAGTAGATATCTTGAAGGGGCACTATACAAATTATTTTGATTGATTAATAGAAGTGCAGACACCTTCGTCAAAATTTCCATTATGAGCTTATTTCCAATAATGCAGATGTCCGCAGATTCCGGATACACGAGAATATTTCCCCAATTTCACAAAAGTCATCTATAACAACTTGTATCCATCAAGTCTAAACATTTTCCTTATTGAAATTCGAACTCGTGTCTATTGCCTAACTTCTGTTAAATAGCTAGAGCTAGCTAGCTAAGTACTATAATAAACTAGAAGAAAAACCTTTGCCCGTGTGATGTGTTGCAGAAGATGTTTGATATGTCAAAAAATCTTAGAAATAAATAAATTAATATGCAGAGACTGATTCTCAACACCATTTTATGCAAAGAATAAATTATTATTCTTAATGTGAAAGTTGGTGTTACATATATGTTGACTTGTTGCGACATAAGAGCACACAAGGGGTAGATACAGCTTCTCCCAACAGCAGCAGACAGTCATCCAATTCAAATCAACTTATCAATGCACAAGTAAAGTTTATATAAATATGCACGAGTCTGCATGTATACACTAAACAAAGACAGAGACTCAGATATAAAAAGAGGAGGAGATAGAGATAGACTAAGCTAAATGGGTCCTGATCATAAACCCAGACAAAGGACAATCGGACAGTGATTAAAGGCAACACTGGCCTCAAGTCTGTCTTTCCAAATTCTGAAAACTAAAAACTACCTCATGAACTTCAAAGTTCATCCCATAGTCTTTGTCTCAGGGCGGTCCTTAAAACAGTTGCCTTTATATTGCCCTGCATGAAACAGGAATGTCCTGTCAAGAAAATCTAGATAGGTATAAAGTAATAACAACCCTAATTGTCTAAACATCTGCCTGGCAACACAGGAGTCTACCCTGGCATGGCCGTTTCTGGTAACTGAACCCCCCCCCCGACCCTGGTCATTGTTCTATCACTTACATTTGGCCACCAATAAAAATTATATGACCCACTTGACAGCTGCAACTGGTATAACACTAATCAATATGCAGCTGCACTCAAGCATCAGTGGTAGATTAAGCCACATGGAATGACTTTTGCTGGAATCTCTTCTCTGTATTAAACTGTTGCTATATGACAAAATCCAGTCTAACTTCTGTTAAAAAGATAGAGCTAGCTAAGTAATATAATGAACTAGCAGGAGAACCTTTGCCCGGGTGATATTTGCAGGAGATATTTGAAATGTCAAGAAATTTTATAAATAAATAAATTAAAAGTAAACGCACTCAATAGAACTGCTTTCAGTGTCAGGTCACTAGGCAGCGCATGCACAATTAAATTATGTTAATGTTATGGAAAAGTGTGAACTCGTTTAGCGATATGATGCGCAAAGCTAAGGATGACCGATCGATGTAAATGTCAATAAATAATTTTTAAAAGAGAGTAATAAATTGTGAATAACATTTTTGGATCTTGAACCCTACGTTACTTCTTGGCTGCTAAAGGGTATTCGTTGAAAATTTGGGAGCAATCGGTCAAGTGGATCCGAAGATTTAGCTGAACTTACATAGTTACATACGTACATACTTTCTTCTTTATATATAATACGGCATCACCAAGTCGCTTACAGAAAAACACTTTGAAAGGAACAAAATAGTATAAGGATGAAAAGGCATGGGAAAAAATAAAAATTAGAACATACTGAAGAGGCAAAAGATTTTTAAAAGGAAGCCCAATTGATGCCACTGCCAACAGTGCACGCAAAAAAACACAATAGATGTCAACAGCCATTGTTGACACATGATGTCCGTAAACTTTTGCATAAGAAGTCACTTACAGTAAAACAAAACACAACTAAATTCATACTGTAGGCCAGCTTAAGCAATTAGTCATTTGGCATCATCATAATCGTGACACTAACATCACTATGAACGAAACAACAGTATATCATTATATTAGAAACATGTCACCTTGTCGTGCTTGACATCATCATGGGCAGCAGCAGCATCATAGAATATTAGAGTAATGAAAATTTCAATTACACGAGATACCAGAAAATTAAACAGCCACAACTACCAGTAATGAATATACTGTGTACTCTAAGTCTAATCAGCCTCACCTTGAGTACCATGTCCTAAAGAAGCCCCACCCCGCCCAATGCCCCAACAGCCAAAGTTTGGTTCAATCCATGGACCATTAATTTCAAGTTTCTCATGCACAATTTATACTTGAAAACTTAAATAAATTAAAATCGAAAGCCAAACTGTTCAAGTACCTCTAAACCACCAACATTTATAAGAATTTCTTTACAAAACAAGATAACACAAATTGCATCATAAATAATTTAATGGTTGATCCAAGATCGATCTAATCCACTTGAAGCAGAGTGTAATGTACATCATAAACATTTAGCACGTAAATTGCGTTTAAATTCTGATGAATGATTCAAGTCTAACAAATTTGCTCTCAATCTTAGGAAAACTAAGTTTGTTTTCAATCTCATCAGAAGGGCTTTGCCGCTTTAGATTCCATCCTCAACATTGACAATATTCTTATTGCTTAAGTCAGTTCCTCCAAATTTCTAGAGATTTATAAATATACTAACCAGTATTTAACCTGGAGTGACCACATAAGTAATATTATCATTACAGTTGTCATTGTCAAGAACATAAGAAGTTATATATATCTCCTGCATGCTGCCCCCAACAGAGTTCTCCATACACATAAATCTCTATCTTTCAGATGTATAAATCTCTCATCTCGGCTTGCTTCACTCACTAAAATACTGCATTGCTTACAACCATAATTATTCCTCTTGCCTAAATAGGTTACCCATACTTGAGAGCCTACTTAACAGACTAATTAAAGCATTATTAGAACTTCAAGTTAGTTCACCTTAGTTGACAACAAGTCTTTTGTTTCGTATCATTATTTCACTGTATGAGTAAGTATACTCAAGTAACTCAACCATTACCCTTCCACTTATACAACACTTGAAATCAGTAACTTAGCGACCCAACTTCTGCCTCTTTTGGAAATTCGATTGGTTCCCCTATTAGTCTTCATGACAGTTACGAGATCTACATAGTGCATAGTTTACAAAAATTACTAACTTCATGATTAATGAATGGTGAAAAGTCAACATCCTTAACCATAACTGAGGTTGTTATTATGAAAATTAAAGGCTTGATTGGTTGAACACAATAGCTGCTTCATACATTTTCCCATTTTAGGCTTATGAATACTTAATTACTTATTTATTTTATTTATTCACACATTTCTATACCGCCCCTTCAAGTCTCCTACAACTCAGAGGCGGTCCCGACTGCAGCATGGAGGTGTGTCGGAGTTTACACGCCGAAGCGCCATGAGCAATTGTGAGTGACGAACTTACTCAAGGTCCTTACGAAGCGAGTGGGATTCGAACCTGCAACCTTTCGGTTGCAAGGCGACGATCTTCACCACTACCACGCCCAACATTGCTACATTGTCTCAAAAATAATCCCAGCTGTTTTAATTGAGAAGCCAGGAAGCAACTGTATCAGATCAGTCATTTTTTTTAGCCGGACTCGTTATAATCAATAATCGTTTCCTAGAGAAATATCTTGATGCACAAGAGAATCAGGTAAGTCAACTGATCGAAAGGCATGTGCATAACAACAAGAAGACATGCATTGATTTCTATCGTCTTCAGTATTAACTACAGTTCCTTTGGCCTTGCAATGATGACAACAATAAAAAAAGTATAGATTTTGCAGCATAATAGTATCTGAAAAATTCAAAGAAGCCTTGACACTCAAATGGTATCAATTTTTACAATCCGACCATGACAGCATGGACATAATTACAATAGGGTTTCAGATCCAAGCTACATGTAGGAACCATGAGCAAGTCCTTCACTCACAATTGTTCATAGCGCTTCAGCATGTAAACTCCGACACAGGGCTGTAGTCGGGACCGCCTCTGAGTAGTGGACTGGAATGTGTGAATGAATAAATAAATAAATCAGTAGTAAGGAAGTTTTAAAATATATTTGAGACTTAGCAGAAATTTGAACCTTGACATCTGGCCTATGACATGACAGTTCAGCATGCTGACTTAAACTTCACATTCAACAGGAAGCACCACTGCCAACCATAATAATTTAAATTTAGAGTTGCACCACAATTTGACACAGCACTGTTATTTTGCCTACCATTCCACCATTTATTTCCGTCCTCAATTGTCAATGATCATCGCATTAATTCTTTGCTACTAATTTGCTATCTTTATCTTGGAAACAGCAGTAACATTACAAAACAGACAATTAGAATGATCTATGAAATTAAATAACATGTACATTATACAAACAAACTTCTGATGTGTTGTAAAACCATTCAATGAATAACTCAATCAAGAATTTCTAAAGGACTCAGGTTTTACATGCTCAACCAATAAATTCTTCCTTTTCAACGACTTCAAGGCTGAAGGAAATACTGTAAAGGCACAATTCAGTTTGCTCTTAAATACTTGGCAGCAAATATACAGCCAACAGTATGAAATGGCAAGGTTACAGGCCACAGACAAGATAAAGGATGCCCCAAATACCAAAAATGAGACAACAGATACAAACGTTGGACAATATGATGCCAATATATAAATAAATTAGCAATAAAAGTTTTTCATTCATCAAAGCTTTTGTCAGCAAGCAGCACAACCTTGCAGGATTCTCAGGAAAAAGAAACAAAGGTAGACCAATATTATGCTAGCTGATAGACAACATAACAAAAGACTTTACATCACTTGAACTAATACAAAGGGGAGCTTTGGACTTGACAAATGACTGAGAACACTGAAGATCATTTATTTGTACCCATCGCTTTCAAATGGCTGGCGTGAAGAACTGATAATGACGACAAAGTAAGTTAAAAAGTAAATCATGTGAAGCTATGTCTATAATTTACGGGTATGCCCATTCCAGCTTAAGATAAATTAACTGAAATTCAAACTTCCCCATCTCAATCTATGTGATATTTTACTTTCCTGACTAAAGTTTGGCCAACAGATCTATGCCATTTGCCATACAAGACCTGATGGCAAACTTGCACAGACCTAGGAATAATTGTAGCATCTGTTATCAAAAGTCAGTCAGATGTAAATTCAATACAATATTGGAAAAACGACTGAGACCAAAAACGACAGAGCCATCCATTATATAAACATTGAAACATCAATGAAACTTTACAGAAACGAGTGAAACATCAGCAGGGCTCTGAACACTGCCCTACTACAAGCAATGCGCACACATGTATATTGGACACCACAACACAATATCAAGTTACAGACATATTCCTAAGCACACTTTGGTTTTCACGTAACCGAATAACTATTCTGATGTGTTGAGTAAAAATCTTGTTTTTGGGTCAAAGTTTTGAGTCTTAAAATCTGTTCAGGAGGTCACATGCAAAGTGTTCAGATGACAAGTGAATAACTAAGAAGTTACCTGCACTCAAAACTGTCAAGCTGAAACAAGGAAGCTTACATACCATTATACATAAGGTATCAAACAACAATCTACCTATTGCAGCATTATATCATTTAGATTCATTGAATTTCGCATAGACTCTGTCTTGATGTTCAGAGGTTCTAGTATGTCATTGCAGTGCTACAACACAAAGGTATGCCAAGCACTATCAACTTTCTTCAATTTTAGGTAGTTGACTTACACTCAGAGCTCCTTGGTATGCTTCTGCACCTGAATGTACATTAACTGCTAATGGCTTGGACAACCAAATGTTTTTGAAGGTGATAATTTCTTTTATCTACGATTAAACAGAAGCATTGCAACATGCCACAGCAAAGCATTGCAACGAGACAGCTTAAATCTGGGAAACAAATATTAACTCGAAAATTCCATTTCTAGGAAGATGTGCTAAGCAGGTACAATATATTTTTTGTTGAACTGGTTGCTGAAGATTTGCACTCCTGTGCAGGCCTACATACACCAAAATAATACAAAGTGCAAAATCAATACAAGTAAAACATTCTTCCCAAAAAGTTATTCCTCATGCTAATTAATGACAAGCAGAGTGAGTGAGGACATATCACAATCCATAGGCAGAGAAAATAGGTGGATGATTTCTTTGGGAAAGCAGCTTGTGCAGTACATTTCTTAGATAAGAACAAATGTAAACAGGTAAACATCTGCAAACTGGCAGAATTGGTCAGAAATTGTGCTCTAAATTGGAAGCAACCTCATCCAGTTAGAATTCATCGGAGTTTATTTTAATTATTCTGTGATCTACAAAACCTGTTGTGGCAGGAGCCACATAAAAGGGGCTTTGCCCCTTGACCCCATTTGCTTAAAGTACTTCCGTACTAGCTCAGATCCGTACTAGCTCAGATCCGACACTGTGCACAAATCTGGATGTCGCTGTTAGTTACAGCTTCCATATGTTAGACTAGAGAATCTGGAGGCCATGCACCAGCCAGTGCTATCCAACCTGAGGCCCACCAGCCAATTTTAAGTGACCTACCAACATTAGCAATTTGTGTAACAATGAAGACACAAAGTCTCTGGCTTAATTTCTTAGCTATTGATGCATAACTTGGCTCATAATTTGCCAATGTAAACACGGAAATCCCAATGTATATACTTGTAATTATTCATTATGGTTGTTCCGCAATATATTTTCAACAGGAAAAACAGACAACAAATGTTAAGACATTGCATTGAGTTGAGCACTTTGAATGTGATTTGTGGCCAGATGGCTTACCTCAAGAACTAGCCCCATGCCCATCGCTCATTGTCATAAGTCATTGACTTATTGTTCATCTTAGGGTATTACTTAAAAGAATGCTCTCGCATACATTTCATATTACTTAGTGATGGAAATGCAGCAAGAGACAAGTGCTAATACTTGACAACAATACTGCATAAAGTGGAAAAGGTAGCAGTGGCACAATATCAGCGGAACAAAAAAGACTTGAGCACTGCCCATGAACTATAACAAACAGTGTTAGAATATGCTATGAACATATGATTTCTATATAGTTAATGTCAATTATATCTATATATATATATATAAAACTGACGTTAGCTTTCATCTAAATAACATAAACATTACTGGGGTCTAGAAATGGAAACAGATAAAATCTTGGAACACACTTCAAGCGTTGTCCCATTGTTTAACGCTTGTAACAGTGAGCCAATGATGAAGAATTTCTCCAAATGACATAATTTGTCTTCAAGATATGAAACAGATAAACTATGACTCATTTAATCTAACCTTATTAGAAAACTTCTATACAGCAACTTTACAACAATACACTGAGCATCCCCTTTTGAGAGAAAGTAATTTCCATAATAACAATTATTTTTGTCAAAATCAGCTACAATTCAAATAGCCTTGCATAAGCTACAGCTGAGGACCACTTCAAAGAAAAACTGATCTCTTAACATACTTTGAACAATGAACATGCAGTCCTGAGGTTACAGGTACAGTGTATTTGAAGTAAAGCATAACCAGGGGCTTCTATCCCCCCAAGCGGCCGGGCTAAAAACGCATGACTTTCCATTTTTCCCCCTCAAAAATATTCTCCCATCCCCTCTGACCAGTTTTCCACCCCTATTTCTGAAAATTATACATTATGAAAGGTTCCCCCTGTCTTCCACTGGGCGCACTTGCACCCGCTGGGTATAGGGATAGAAGCCCCTGAGCATAACTGGTACCAAAACAATTCAACAACCGGTAGAATAGACCTCTTCCAGAGTAACTTAACAGGGGATCATCAATTTCAAAACATACTGGACCTTGCTAGAGGATTAAATATAGAATTGCCTCCTTGATTTGGAGATGCCAATTGGGTCTTTCTCCAACCTACCTGCTTGATCTCTGTCAAGCTGGTGGTGAGGATTGGAGTGGTCACTCCCTTCGCTTGGCGGTGAGAGGGGTACACTTTGTCTCATTTGCCCGCACTGCGACCATCCAAGTCGTGCCTTTTCTGTGGTGGGCTAGGTGATATTGAATTGCCTCCCCTTGAGTTACTATTGCTCCCTAGAACTCACTATGCTATGTTCTACAGTCTACTATTCTTTTTGACTGTGCTAGAGTCAGCGGACACCTACGGGCGTTGAGCCCATGGTCACTGATGATGATGATGATGATGATAGAGTCAGAAGCACCTCTAAGTCCCCTTGAAGAGGTGCTATATAAATTCTCGAATGAATGAATGAACCTAGGAGATGTGATTGAAAGATTTTCTGGTCAAAGCACAACAGTAATTAATAAGGTTAGTTTAGTATACTAATAGCTTAATTAACTTTTTCTTTTCTTGTAATATTGCTTTACAACCTTAATTATCCATCATCCTACAGCTGCAATGCTATATGGATTTATGGATATTCCTAATTTAGCGGGACTTCTGTCCTTTTTGGGAATTCGTTTGCTTCCCAACTATAGGAGTCATGTGACTTGTTAGGTATAGTTGTTACTTACTAGTTTCGTGTATATCGGTAATCACGCTACAGTGTCTCTACAGATTTATGTTTTCATTGGGATCAATAAATGATTGATTGAGTAAACCAACAGCAGAAGGAAATGATTCAAAAAACAATAGCCGATAGAATTCATTACCAAAGGGCTGACAGTTCTGTCAACACCACAGAGGTCACTAACCGACACAGTTACCCTGGAATAACCTAAAACTTTGAATTTCATGAAATAATGCAGAGTGCATGATGTTCAATTTTTCAGCATTTGAACTAACCTGTCATCCGTAGGCGTTTCTTCGGTCAGCTGCTGTACGTGACTGCTTTCTTCACTAACAGTACTCTCCTGGTCCGTGTTCGGTACTTTTGGAATGGTTTCCTTTTCCAGCTGTTGTTCTTCTGTAGCAGTTCTTTGTTTTCCAACTTCTTCGACTGTGATTTTCTGTTCCCGCTGCAGTTCCAGAACATTTTGCTCTTGCAATGGACCTTCAGCTCTTTCCCCGTAATCATGAGCGATGATTTTTGGTTCGTTGAGTAACTGCCCGGCGGCCTCTGATAGGAGTGCATCTGGCAAGTTATGCTGCTCAACTGGTACGACATCATCAGCATGAGAAGACTTGTGCGTATCGTGATTCTCATCGGACTTCTTGACATTCAAATGCTTCGTATCGTCACTATTGCCCACGTATGTCAAAACCTTCTTATCAACGTGCGAAACTGGAGTGTCGATATTATCTTGTGTCTGAACTGGAACATTCTGATTCAAGGAATGATCAGTGGCCACACTGCCTAGCTTCTCTTTCTCATGACTCGCCTTAACAGTGTTAGCATCAGCATGAGGAGAATCTTTGCGGACTGGATCAGTGACTTTGTGGACTGGATCAGTGACTTTGTGGCGGCTTTTTGTTTGAAAGACACCAGGTCTAGGGGCATCATATGTAGTCACTTTTCTTGCATTTGAAGCAGTCCTTGGTACCTGGTGCTGGTTGTGTTGAGAAACTGGGGTTTTCGCATCAGCCTAAGTGATAGTATACAATAACATATCACCTTCAATCAAAAATAACAGTTAATTACAGCCCACATAAAAATCAGCTAGCAATCAACCTGTAAGTTTTATGTCAGTTGCAGAATATATTTTCGACAAACAATAGATGTGTTTCAGCAAGTAACAGAAGAGGTTTTTTCTCTAAACTTCTGTCTGCATAAAATTTCTTGACAATTGCTTGTATGTCAAGCATCAAGTTACCTCAAGCAAATTTGGTTCAATTCTGACATTCACTTACAAACACTGACAAAACTGCTGAATATGAATATAAAATACCGAAGTAGCAACTAATACATGTATACATCATTAAATGGTGTTTCACCAGGGATGGCCTACTGCCTGCTCTCTAAGTACCAACTTAAGAGGAACCCTGGTCTAGTTTCTATCTGCTCCTAATAATGATAAATATTACAACTAGCTTCATCCAAGGCTGATTACTGCACATTAATCATAATAATACCGGATCTTTCGATGTATGCGATGTATGCGGTGATGCGATGTATGCGATCTCTGT
>JAQFXW010003397.1:0-11951 GCA_034693945.1 Dendrobaena attemsi
GACTACCCTCTTGACTTTACGCAGCGCTCGTTAATTAGCTGGTGCCCAGCGCTTAGCTTTACAGAGCGCTTTAGAAGTGTCGAGTTTACGATTACGATATTATACCATTAAAGTGATTCAATAAAAACTCCTTAGTGCTTACAGAAGACCCCAATGAGGGGTTTGTGTTGTGTTAACTCAGTTTAGTTGTTATTGCATATGAGACAGCAGGTCTAAAATATGAGTTATCACGTCATGTGCATGGTGTAGGCTACTTTAAATTTAGAAGAAACGCTTGCACTCGCATGGTCACATCTGATAGATTCTTGTAATAAACTTACATGTATTGACATCTTTGTAAAGCTATGATTGAAGTAACACTAGTCTTTACAGGTACATGTAAGACATACTGACAAATTTTATTTCTGCCATGCTCCTCGTGTTTCCGTAACTAAAAGTTGATTGTAATATGGTGGAGGTAAATTAGTAAACTGTACTTACCTGTATAAATGACGTTAAATAGCAACGCTTCATTAGATCCGCCACACACTTCATTCCTATTCCCAGAGCAAGGAATCTGACATGTGTAACTTGGGATGCTAGTGCTTAGATCATCTCCACATAAACAGTTCCTTCCGTCCTACATGAACAAAGCAGGTGTATTTACTACGGAAAAATATCATTATCACTAAAGAAAACGACACAAATGCAAGTCATATTTTCTTTCTGGTGAAAATACTAGGCGGTTTGGTTCAATAGGACCTATTGAAAAATAGGCCATAGGTAATATTTCAAATAAAAATTGAAACACTGCAATAGCGCTAGACTACATGTAGGTCTATATAATTACACTGCGGTCTTGCAAACCGACATTATGAACGTTTAGTCTATCTGCCATCAAATTCGTTTATTTGCTATTGATGAACACCAGTGACCATTACTGAATTTGCAGCAAAATTTTACCTTACAATGAGAGAGTACAAAATTAATTGATGAAGCTATCACTAATAAACTGACTACATCTAACAGCATTTTATCCTATTCTGGTGATTTTGAGCAAGGATCATATTACACTTCGCTATATTTAAAAATGACCGTTAAGGAATAAACATTTATCATTTTAGGCCTAAGTAGGTAGAAATGTTAAAGTAGTTAGACCTACATGCATGTATTCCTCCATGAGCTCACGTGAACATGATGTATTTAAAATTACATGGAAGAAAACAAAATAAGAGCGCTTAAACAATCTAAGCTATGCCCTGTTTTCAGAACGTCAGAATATCAAATCAAGAAGAGTAGGAATATGCCGTCAAAATTGTAGACCCGTGACAGATGGTCAACCTCCCCTTTGTCCTGGATTGCCGATTTAAAAAAAAACTAGATTACAGCTACTGTCAACATCAATTAAATCAGTAAGTTATTTTATTCAAATTATATGGACAGCTTTTTGCTCTAATTAATTTTGGTTTGACTCAAAAAGCTCTTTCTTGAGAAAACTAACTGTCTCCCTCGCGTAATTAAGCCTATTGTCGTTTGAAGGACCTTTGTTTATAACACGAGCAAGATTAATCTAAGCTATGCTTATATTGCCTTTTCTGTTTATGTTTTTTGTTCTATTAATAATAATCCCAAATTTTAATTTTACTCTATTAATTATTGCCTAATTGAATGTGATTCCTCTATTGAAACTATTAATCTTACTGTCGGTTCTCATCTTATCTCAACATTTCATATATTCAGGGTTACCCATGCTCTAGCGGGATCCATCCCTTTCTGTGTAAGCCCATTGAGATTCGTTCATTTTCATTATCAAACTCAGACTTTCTCCAATCTCTGGAATCACTTTATTTTATGGTTCATTCTTTCTTTTGTTTTTATCGATTGTCAAGGTTGCATTTTCATGGCCCGGTGTTTGTTTATTTCTCAATAAATTCATATGAATTGAATTGAATTGAATATAGGTCAACTACGATAGATAAAAATGTGCAAGATTAATCTAAGCTATTCTAAGCCAACTACAATCGATAAAGCATAGGCCTAGGTCTGAAAAGGCGTTAGGTCGGAGAATTGGTATCTCGTGCCTTACATGTAGGTTACAGTGTATCGGTCTTTTACCGAAATTCAAGGATCTGTGACTTCTGTGTGGCAATATTATGTCACGCACATTAATTAAACAATGCTTGAAACTAAGCCAAATGAAATCATCATCTGTACTAAGTAGGCCTGCTTGACGCAATCCATGTTTACAAATGAAATATGTGTAGTCCATAGATCTATAAATAAGCTAATGACTAAAAATGTCAACCGTTAATAAGCAATTTTAGTGTCTAGGCCCACCTGAAGTATCACAAAAGTTCTATTAGTTTTCTTGCATGTCTGAATGCAGGATTCTGTCGTCATGTTGTTACTATTCTGAACACCCAATGTCCAGTGGGCTTGGCTGGAGGTATTGTAATAACACCCAATATATTGGCTTTGAATGTTCCCTGCGAATAAAGTGAAAATATTTATAGCGATAGACAATGTTCAAAAAAGAAAATCACTGTGAAGATTTTCCGATTATTTTCCTGGTTAGCTGAGCTATAAACAATCTGACTTTTCCAACATTTTCTGCACAACAAAACTATGCTTAATCTCCAATCGCTTAATTGACTAAAAGTTCATCAGCACGTTCACTACAAAATTAGGAGCCTATACATGTAGGCTACATGTATCTCTCACATACAACGCCCTTATTTAGCCACCACCCTAATCAACTAGTATTACTGCTCTGCGCAATGCGCACTAATCTTTTTAGGCAGATTTTCGCAATTTCAAAAATTTAGGAATATGAATTACATAGAATTGCACAGAAATAAAACCCAGTTAAAGCCGAGTACAAATGTTAATATTTAATAAACTGTAAGAGATGTAGTCCACTAACCTTCAGAGTATGCTTTATAAAGGTAAAAATATAGGACAAACTGAAAAACTGCCTCAGGTGATCGATTTCCTTTCGCCATAATATTATTCATGTCTATTATTTTCGTAGACACAACTTGAATGAAGAGAGTAAGTAAGGCTTTCAACTGTTACTGCTCTCGTTAATGAAATGCTGATATGCTGCAACATTAAAACTGTATAATATTTATACATAGCCTAATACGCCTACGAGCTGTCAGACAAGAGCAAGCCTATATAGCTAGGCCTACTTGTAATGAAGACGAATGTAGTTGCTAAATGATTACATTGAAATGGTTAAATTAATGTGCAGCACGCGCTTGCCTCTGCAGCAGCAAGTAATGAACCCGGAATTGTTACAAAGGATCTTAGAGTTACACGAGAGACACAGAGAAAGACATGCATCTAAAACCCACACTTCTCTGAAACTAAAACAGGAACTAAGTCAATAACGACATTAGCAAAATTCTGAATGTGAAGTTCTAAGAAATACTTCATCGGCAATTCGTAAATGACTATACCCGTAGAACTCTGAAGTTTTGTGGTACTAAAGTGAAGAATCTAATAGCAAAAATATATCTTGTTGGCCTATTTGCTTGCAGTGCGCCATATGCTTTATTTCATTTTTCTGATGGCCTCGATCGTCTCGTACGAGTCTGACATGACATTGTGCAGCTGTACACACCAAAACTCGAATGTTTTTCTTGTAATAGATGATGGATATAATAACTGAATTGTAGGCTATTTGGCAGCTTATATTTTTTCTATCGTTAAGAAATTGCTGATGAGCTTTTCCATGATCAAAATGCACGTACTGTTGTTTTTCTTTAGCCTGTAGTGTACAAGAACGCAGTAACACACGTCTTGCTTTTCTGTTGTATTGGCATTAAAAATTCTTTGAGGATTATTTTACGCAAACATGACAGCACCAACACACTTGACGAATTCAGAGCCAACGTGACTATAACAACACATAATAATAATTGAAGCATTCTTAAGTGAAGGCTACTGCATTGGTATTTTTGACCATGTTCATCAAAGATAATTTCTATCAGAGCCATGTCAATTAGGCCTACAAAGTATTTCTATCAAACACTATTTCAAATAAAACCTATTTCTAATGAAACTATTTCTATCAAATACTATTTCAAATACAACTTATTTCTAATGAAAACTATTTCCATCAAATAATATACAAGTAGCCTACGTCCAACATGACAGACGCAAACGGTTAACTACCAAGCTCAATCAGGACCCATTGAACCGGATGTACGGAACACCGTATCCGATAATTAGTCGTATTATTATGCTAATTGTCTGTCTGTGGTGTGCAAGCCACGACGACTAGGTGTCACGAGTCACGTCTGTCACGAGGATTCGTGAAAATTGTTACGTAATTAGTAGGCTCATAAGCTTCAGAATAATAGTGCGTATAGGCCTAAGCACTGTGTACTTTGTTGAAGTGATGCAAACGCTATGCAGGAAGTGTTTAATAATATTAGGCAGAAAAATCTGACTTGCCTCACTACAGATATAGCTCCTCACTTATAATTATGCAGTACACTGAAAACTGTGTAACAATGCGCTTCAGACGCCGGGAGAGACATTGTAATTGTAATTTTCATCTGATAAAGAGCCTCTTCGAGAAACCTCAACAGAGGCGCTCCCAACCCAGTTAGCTCAAAACACTAATAACAACCAGCATAGTCTTAAGACGCCGGCGAAATGCAGAGGGATAGATGGTAAGAAGTTCTAGCCTCAAGTCCTGAGGAAGACGATTCCAGGCTGAAGTGAGGAGCTATATCTCCAAAATAGGCAACGTTTCGAGTTTGAGCGGTGGCAGATCGCATGAGAGGAACACGTAGAAGGTTATGAGAGACAGATCGCAAAGACCTGCGACCAGGCAGGGAATACCGGGATGCATAGATTCCATAAGATACTGTAGCAAGGATATGAACCAGCGATACAATTTCGCATAACAAAGAGGATCTTAAAGTGGATGGGCTATTGAACAGAAAGCCAGAGTCTTTACCTAATGAAGCCCGAAAAGAGAAATCTTGTTCCAGTTATATCCAGAACGTATGAGCTATTTTTGAAGGTCTTCAAAAGAAACGACACTCAGCGAAGGGCCCATGAGAGGTGTTTGGACTCCGTTAATGGGGTGGGGGAGGTTTCAAGTTTCCCAAGAAGTTGATGACTTTTCAGTCAATACTTATCAAAAATATCTTCATTGCATCTGCCAAAAATTGATAATCTTTTGTATTGTATTGTACTTGTGTATAATATACCGCCTCTTACAGAATACGATTACTCAGAGGCGGTCCCAACTACAGCCCGTAGGTGACCTGTTTTAGTCATTTAGGCCCACATCTCTTTTTTAATTTTCTAATGAAAGCTTGTTATTACTTAGGAGGTTTAATTCCCATGGAACTGAGTAATGCATGGGGCTAAAAGTTACAACTTCTCCATGGGGCATAGCTCCCCTAGCTCCTGATAAACTCCGCCTGTGGATAGGTCCTATGATTATACCGACACGCAGATCCGCTTTTAGTTGCGGTATCATGTGTCGCTAACCAAGACATGCTATTTCTGTTCAATCACATTTTGTTATCGTACCGTTACAACTAACAAGAATCGAACTTTAGTGCAGGATTGCCTCCCATTGGCTGATTGGTTGATAACTTTTCAAAAAGTCACACTACTCCCTTATGAGAGAAAATGTCCGGTCCTAGTAATTGGAGCTGGGTTCGTCTGCTTCCTTTATTAAATAATATTTTTTTATATGTTTGCTGGCCATTCAGTAAGAAACGATCTAACAAAACGGAAGTGTTCATGCAATGATAATAAAAATAATATTGACCTGATTAGACATTCGCCATCTGCAGTTCGTCACTCAGCAAGTTATTATCTTATTTCCATTATTCATATCACCAAGCTTAGCTCGAATAATCGAGAACGTGAAAACGGAGACGCTACTAATGTGGGATGTGTCTGGTTTTTCCATCAGAGCTAGGGACAACATGCATTGGCTAAGCCTAGCTACGATTAATCTTGTCAGTATTGCCAACCTTATCCTCTTACTTCTGTTTAATTCTTATGTTTCATTTTCATGGAATAGGCCAAATCTACTGAATCTAAGCTGTGCTAGCTTACGCACTTCAATACCAGGAAGTCGTTTAGGCGGCTGAAACAAGCAAGTAGATCGCATTAAAACTAGTGTCGCACTTGCTACATAGTGCCTTCACTAGCAATTGCTCCTTAGCGCGGGCTTAGTATAAATAGATCTAAGATCGAGTCTTTTAGTTAGACTCAAATTTAAGTCGCCAGATGGCTTAGTATATGAGGATATTCGGCGTGTTAAAACTCTGACTGAACATCAGCGCTGTAGTCGGTAGCGAATTTGATAGAGTAGTAATGAACTTTTTCTATGAAAATATCCGATATAAAAAATGATTGAATATTTCCATTTTTTAATCAGAGTAGAGAAAGCCTTGACCTGGATACGTCTAGAAAGCCTATTGTGTATAGGCCTACCACAGTGGCATGCTCATTACGGTTCCATATTTCGTGGAAAAGAGTTAGGTCTACTCTAAGAATTAGTTTTATGAAGGGCTTCATACATGTAAGTGTGTAGTAGCTTCTGGTGTTCGGCGTAGAGGGCCTACCGCAATGTCTACATAATAATTCGTTTATCATTTTATGATGTTTCTTGATTTTATGAAGTAAGAGGTTTTTGTTATATGAATTAGAACGTCTGCTTTGTCCACTAGAATGACACTATAAGATAGTGCGAAACACTGCAATCATACGACATCGAGAGCACCGAATTCAAAGATGACCGAGAGAGGATATCAGATCAATAGAATGTAGATAATTCGCAGTTATACTCATGAAATAAACTAGTTCCCTCCAACAAGGCGGAACTTATCTAAGTTATACATGGAATACAGCATCAGGAGTTCATCCATTTAATTGCAAATTATCTACCTTCTGTTGATATCATATCCTCGCAGCCATCTCAGTTCATGGCCAACCCGTTGAACAATAATCATTAGAACAAGGCGTAGGCCTATAGTGAAAAGAGGCACAAATCGAGTTTTAATTGTTCACACTGATCAGAGTGTAACAAAGCAACGTGAAGCCGAGTATCATCTGCATACACTTGCAAATGTACTCCAAAGTGATTAGTTATTCAGCTGATTATGACGATGTCAAGAAAAAACAATTTAATACGTTGCAAGTAGTCTGAACGTTTCTGTGTAAAATGTTATAAAATGGAAAGAGTATAGGTTTACGATATGCCTATAAGGGCCTACTCTGTTTTCAATTAGCTTCAAATCGAAGAGCTGCGTTGATTTGGAAGAATTGTTAAAAACGTTCAAGATTAGAATAATGTCTATAGCCTACTTGTAAGCAAATAAAACATAAGTTAGGCTTTTAAATGACCCAACACATTTAAATAAACTTAAACAGTAGACCTATAGTGCTATCAATACAAGTACACAACAAAAATAATGATAATAACGCGAAAGCAATTTCTAGTTTAGTATTCACCCACTGAATTCTGTATTATCTTAGGCCTATAATGTGCACAATTCTCATTTAGCTTAGAACATGACTTCTTAATCTCTAGAAACGTATTGATACGGGCAAAAACAACTAGCATAGTTGTATGTGTTTGCTTGATAATTAGTGTGCATCAGATGTTATTGTAAAGCAGCTACATTTATCAAATATTGGAATCAGAAGTTTAATCGAGTAGTGTAGGCTACATGAATTCACTATAATGATTGTTGGAAATTAATCTGGTAAATTTAAACGAAAGGATTTTGCATAAGTTATAATGAACTGGCTGGTACATATACATGTAGGTCCCTATACCGTTCTGGCGCTCGAGCTATTACACGAAATGCCATTTTTTTAATAGATCATTAAGTTTATGGTGTAATCGATAAATATAATTTGAGGCCCAGACAATACTACTATATTCTAAATATGGATATATTATAGAAAGTATAAATTTAGTAGTATAGGCCAGAACTTTTTAGGAGCATAGTGTGATAGTCGATTTATTGCTTCTATATTTTCTTATATTTTTTCCTAGAAATCATGGATCAAATTCATGTAGGCCTATAGGGGGCCTATAATTTTGGTATAACAGGAATTTTAGCACAAATAACAGTGAAACACAAAATCGGAGAGGTATGTACCTTAGCTAGTGCCAGTGATTAATCTAGACCAGCGTGGAGAATTCATTCCCAGGATCAGCATTCCCCAGAAGAACTGGGGATTTACATGTAGGGTCATCAGATTCATTTCGAATACGCAGGAATTTTCCCCAAAATTGGAAGGGATGACTAAGGAAAATGATCATCATTTTTTTCGGGAGACGTGTATGTAGAAAATTTCGGAAAGTCAGGCTACGTTTTGTCCCTTCCCAACTGTCAAGATTCCCCAACGAAAAGGGGACTAGATTACACACTGCATGGTGAATTTATCCTTGGATCATGAATTTTGGCAATGACCAAGTCTTACGTAGCCTATAGTGGAAAATTGTTTGCAGAAACCGTTGAATAAGACAACAACTTTTAAATCCTCTGTAACTTCATCACATTCATCTTCGAATGTGTCAGTTCCGTTCTTGGATAAAAGAGGAGACTATAATTATTCTTATACAGTACCATACAATATTTTATGTTTATGGTTTTGGTTATTTTCCAACAATTTTCCAGAAGATTATAAGAATTATATTCTCAGTTATTGCCTATGCTGAATCTCGTAAAGAATGTGGCCTCGGCTGCAGGTTTATGATTAGATCATTCTAAAAAGATGAAGAGGGGAACTAGATTACACACTGAACTAGTGCCACTGCATGCAAGCAATACTTGATTTATGATTGATCGCTAATTTAAACTATATTATAGTTTCCCACACATCAATCGGAACTAGTGCCACTGCATGCAAGCAATACTTGATTTATAATTTGATCGCTAATTTAAACTATATAGTTTTACCACACATCAATCGGTCAAACAGGGCCCTATTTCGTCTTTCCCGAAATAATTCAACAATACAGCAATTCGGTGGATCATGAAAGGCAACGGCACCGAAAGCCCGACAAGAAAAAGAATCTAGAATGCAATTCTCAAACACTTGCAAGTAAAGCGCTTGGTTCGAAGCGCACAAAGCGAATCACATTATAGGATCAAATCAAAACAGCCAATATAAACAATCGTTTGCGATACTTTTACACAGTAGGGAATAGAAATGGATTTTCCCTCCGCTACTTTGTACCGGTACTCAGTTGGATAAATGATTTCGCGTGATATTCTACCCTCACATAAAGCTACTCGAGAACAACTTTAGGTGAGGACAGAACATCACACGACAAAGAAATTAATAGACAAACAACAATTAATAAACCAGTTAATCCCTCTCTTCCTTCCTCCTGCCCTTCGTCCATTGCTTTCTACGTCCTTCTCTTCTTTCCACCGTTCATGCTAAATTATGTTTAAATAATATTCTCGCTCACGTTGTTAGTTAGTATGGTGCATCCCAATGAACAAATTCAACAAAGCATCTATTGTCTTCCTATCAATATATATATATACATTTTCGCTTCAATCCGACAACTGACGGCAATTACATTATTTTGAACTTAAGAGTTAAGACTAGGCGTTCATATAAATTATAGGCCTACATCATTTTCATATTTGACATATTCTGAAGCTGGGTCAAGGACAATTTCACGCTTCTCGTGGAGGATACTTTCGTAGACGTTGTCCTGACCAACAGAGTCTGGAATCTCGTCGTATGTAATTTCATGCTGATCCGATACTCTTTTAGAACTTGTTTTAAAATCAGACTCTTTCGCAGCTTTTCTAGGTTCTAAAAATATATATAGCCTTTACATTGCAGCGAGTGCATGGCCTTGCGATTTATTCTAAAAATGTAAAATCTAACCTAAAAGTAAACTTGAATATCAGCACCAGCAGATGCTGCCAACTCTTGAAGGGGGCAGGACAAGATAACAAACAAAATTGTGTTGTAGGCCTAGGTGTGCTTAGGGCTTGGCTCCCTCCCAATTGCACGAGCTTTGTCGTCCTCTTTCAACTTGAACAAACGGTCGTGCACTGCGCTCGTCTGTTCACGGCAACTTGGTTGTGTCCCTTTCGCCTGCCTTGCAACAATACAGAGCCGCTCCTTTAAGGGGCGTCTCTGTTTTGTTACAGGGCAGGCCCCTTATCCTCGACGGGCTTCAAATGTCTATGCGCCAACTTCCAAATGCTTTTTGGTATCAATTTTGCGAGCTGATGAAGACGACTTTTCCCCTCCTGGCATGGGTCTGAAGCACCTTTGGGTAGAGATCATGATGGGACGTTATATAAAATTCGATTGATTGATTGATAGTTGCAAGAAAAAATACGGATCAAGTGAGCATGTAGGGCATCACCATTCACCAGGAAGAGAAGATTAAAATGCATGTGGCATGTTATTCTTATGGATCGAGATAGAAGAGTCAAATAGGAAATATCCTGGAATATTGGAGACAAGGAGGAAAAAGCCCACGGATTAATAGGCAGACTATAATGAGATATTCCGTAGGAGAATTATGGACAGAGGAGGGTGAAGGTTGTGGGCTGCAACTCTTTGCTGAAAAGACCAGGCAAGTAAAGATCTGGTTTATTATGGGTTGATTAATTTGATGGAGAAGAATTACCATGCGATGAGCCAGATGACGCTGTCAAATCTTGATTATGGTTAACCAAGGTTTCCAGTCGTCGTATTCTTCTGCAAAACAGAGCGTATATAGGCCTATATTGTAGCCTACCCGCTTAGAACATCTCTAACGAATTTTGCTATAGAACTGTTGAACTTGTTTCTTTTACATAGGCCTAAGTAACAATTATCATAAATATTCGACAGAGTCTGACCCTATTAGCCTATAAATTAAAATGGGTCGAAACAAACTTTAGGTTGTCTTTACTCAATAGCCTATAGGTCCTACGATATTCTACTCTGTAGCATGTCACGTAGCCTAAGCTAAGAGCTTTACCATAAAAAATGCAGAAACACTCCCTAATAATCGATATAACAACAGCACAAAGTCCAAAAAACCGAATTTGGGGCCAACACTTACGAGTTCATGATTCACGTCTAAACGTCAGATTCTTACATTACGAGAGGGCTTCGAAGGTCAGTCTTATTGAACGAGTGAGAAGAACTGTAATCTGACTTTGAGGGACCATTATGTAATAATTCAGTTCAATGCTCTTGTAGGTTGATGCGATCAATGTCAAAGGAAATAATTATATTTACCTGTTAAGCAACATCACTAGAAACACGATGACAATAATAAGCACAGCGAATCCAACAAGAGAACCAACAGTTGCTCCAACAGACGTTCCAGTGATTCCATTGTCAAACTCTTCTGCGATAATAATAATGCAAAAATAATAATGTAGCAGAAGTAGTGGTGTAACAGAGAATTGAAGTGAGTGACGTCACCGGGTCACGTGACCACTTCCTTGAACTCTCAGTCCTCTGGAGAGAAAGGCCTGAACCCTAACCCTGAACCCTAAACTATAGGAATGCCTGAAACCAAGAAATGCCTGAACTGTAGGAATGTCTGAACTAGACCTATTGGAGGGAGGGTATGGGAGTGAGGTGTGTTGGAGCTGTTCTAGCCCTAACCCTAACTCTAGAAGGGAGGGCAGGCTGGGAGGTGTGTTGGGGTTGTCGTCAGTGCACATCTTTTGATCAGCACACCGAGTTTAGAAGAATCGTCGCATCAGCAAAGCAGAGTTCTTTTCAAAGTGAATCTTGAAGATGGCAGCTAACAGCAGTGAGTACCAATACTATTATTCATTCCGTATTAAGCCTTCAAACTGAAGCGTTTTATCTATATAATATTATGATTCGCATAGTAGCCTATCGCGCATGTGCATATCCGATATACTCCACCCGCATAATGCATCACATAATTACATATACAAGAAACCATCGTGTACACAGCCGTGTGTATAGTCCTC
>JAQFXW010003398.1:0-11948 GCA_034693945.1 Dendrobaena attemsi
GTGGTACAGTTGCCGTGGCAGAAGATACGCATTGGCCAGACCTTCTTGCCAATGGACATCTGCCTACTGCTTGCGTGGGAAGTGAGCGATGGCATTTCAGCGATTCCCTTCAATTCAACAGCCAGCGACCATCCGGAGGCGGCATGGTAGCTGACTGTTAGTAGGTATACTACCAAGTAAATAATTATAGGCTAATGATTAAGCGATATTTTTCTTAAAATATTTAATTCGAATTTATTTCAGTTAATGTCGGTCTTTTCAGACTCCTCATTTGCGATTCGAACGACATTCGATGGTAGATCTATACTCGATTCTCGTCCATTCATCTTTAGCCGAGACGTCATTAGATTACGCTCTGCGATCAGTTATTCTTGAGTTGCCAAAAGTACAAAGCAGCCTCAGAATTCCATCCAAACTTCTGTTCACCTCTTGAGAGTATTAAATACGATGCAGAATATCAGTCAAATTCCTGCAGTTGTGACGTTAATGGAAGTCACATTTCATGTGAACACAGATCGACTGCTTCTGAAGAGCATTAGGCTTAATTGTATTGCCGTTGAGAGATAATTGAATAATTATTCAATACCCGCAATTTATCTCAACTGCAATTTTAAAAACACAACAATTTACTATCTTACAGTCAAAGATATTTTCCTCATTTGAAAATAAAATGTGAGTAGAAATAACTGAATGAAAAGGAAAATGTGAAGGAAAAGCATTAAACTATAAATGGAATAAGAAAAACTAACTAGTGGAAATTAAATTAAGAATCATGTAAAAAGAACAAAACCGGAAGAAATTCTATATTCGTTACAAAAATTCATTACAATAATATATATAGGATAGCTGAACCTATTGGAGCTCTTTTTGTCGAGAAAACTGATCATAGACATAGGCCTATAGTTGGCCCATTCTGTTACTGTCAGTGTCGGGTGTGTGGTGCATATATGGTTAGATTTCAGGATCTGGATCTAGACTGTAGGCCCATATATAGGCCTATTATAAACTCCAATGTGCCCTAAATTCAGTGAATATATTTGTGTCCGTATATATTTGATTTTGTTAACATGTATTTTACTACTTTCTCGTGGACCTAGGCCTATATCCTCGGACTTCGATTAGGCCTATCATTTTTTTGTCTCTTTGGATGGATGGCTGCAGATGGAAATCTTCTATTTTGCCAAATATGGTTCAGAAGCATGTCAGTAAAACACGTCTAATTGCAAGGGTGTATAAGCTTATAAGCACAAGCTTGATAAAACAGACTCAGAACAAACATGCATATATTTACCCTGCCATAGTATACCCTATACATCAATACGGTATTCACATTTGCTGCATTGTTCTTAGTAATAATGACATTGTACATTGACATGAATAGTTTCAAATACACGAAAGATATAAGTAAGACACTGCAAACAGTAAATCGACAAAAAAACATAACATGTAGTTTTGCATACGTTATAAAAATGCGAAAGGCTTATGAAGACAATAAGTGAGATTTTCTTACAGATGGGTGACACTATAATAGTATTATAAGAGAAGTAACAGACTGTTGGAACTCGAATGAATTATTATAAGACAATACATGTATAAGCACAAAATGAAAAAGGATCGCTGCTTTCTTGTCATCGCCCATCGAGGTATACGACGCTGAACTATAATATTATATAGGCCCATTATACCGACAATTACAAAGTTCTTTTTGAAAATAATTTTTTTGTGATAAATTCAAAAATTCTAAGCTCACGTCTGCGCTTGAGCAACCATTTGGACGTCAAGCGCAGACGGGAGCTTAGAATGACAATGGATGAAAAACGCAGAAATTAATAGAGACACCAAAATCATATAAAATTAGGATTTCTATCTTACAGGACATCACAAAGAATCTAGACTTAAAATCACTCACACAGCAAACATTTACATGTGAACCACTGGACTTACAGTTGATAGGTGTAGACCCTAAACAACAGATTTCACTCATTTCATGCCATTTGGTTTCTGAGTGCACGCCTGTCTCACATCTGACTTTTCCGACATCGCAGGAAAGGTCAGACCATCAATCAGATGAGTTATAATTGGAAAATGGCATACAGTACATTTGTAGACATATTATTAATAATTACTTAGACACACCAACCAAATCATGAACGAAATTCTCACATTAAGAATTTACAGACATTCGTTATAATTATTATTCTAGGGCCTACAGGCTAAGAACGCGTTTCACATTCTTGCAGAAGCGCTTGTTCGAAGTTCCGATAGTCTGGATAACTTCAAGATGAAGTCGAATGCAACGGTCAATTCTATAACAGACCAAGTTGACAGTTTCTGAGAATTGAGGATTCCATGAGGATGAGGAGGAGGAGGAGGAGGAGGAAGAGGAGGAGGAGGAGGAGAACGGTCTAATACGAAAGTTTCTCTCTCTTCACAACCACAAGAACGGGACTCGTCTTCCTCCTCCCGTGTCCTCCTCTCAACTCCTTCGGACGCCGCGATCTACTGCCCACCGCCTCTGTCCCCAGTCGCCCCCGGCTTCCACTCCCTCGCCATTCATCCCTCTCACTTCGATCCTTCGTAACGACTTCGATGGAGCCCGACTGATCGTAGACGAGACGAAGTCTTAGGGTCCTTGAGGGCGATGCGAGCGCCTGCTCCACCCACCGTCTCATCAACAACACCTTCACCCACTTCGACCGACGAATCTGAAAGACAGAAGTCGTCATCGACGATCGATCGACCGAAGAGGAGGAGGCGGAAGAAGAAGAGGAGGAGGAGGCGTTCCCAGAAGACGACGACGCTGCACTTCCGGTGTCTCTGTAGACGACGATCGTTATCCGACGCACTTCCGGTCTGCGAGATGCGTTGCTGTGAGGCAGAGGTCGGAAGTGCAGAAGAACAGCCAGTTCCGCTTCGTCCACCTCCATGCTGGTGTAGTTGTAAAGAGAGAAGAGGACCAAGACGTCGTTCTTGTCGCTCGATACTATACAAAAAGACAATCGATACAAAGCATTATGGGTTTGGTTTTCCTGAGTGGGAGTTAGCACGCCGAAGTGCCTCATTTATCACGCTATCTGGCGAATGAAGGTTGAGTCAACCTACAGGACTCCATCTTGGAGCAGCGATCTTATATTCTTCATTCCAGTTTCTTATCCAGTATACAAAACCCCCAGTTCAGTTGAAGGACTTGCTCAAGGTCCTTACGCAGTGGCCTGAGGTGGCTTCGAACCCGCCACCATAACGTCACAAAGCTAAAACAAATATCTCTATGGCATTACTTATTAGCGGCTCTATAGGCTTCAGGTGCCACCCAAAAATGCTGTTCAAAACTGTCTCTAGTGAGAACTGCAGACAAATTTTCGATTAAGTCTTCGAATTGTCCTAGCACCTATTAAGGTAGGCCTTTAGGCCTTATGTACAGTGTGCTTCTTTTAGTAAAATAGGTGCCGTAACTCCCATTGCGCTAGGATTTCTGTTAAGTTAGGCTTTGGAATCTTAATTTCAATCAAATTTACAGTCACCACTTATCAGATTAGGTCTAGATTAGAAGAACTTGCTGAAACCAGAAAGTGTAAGAACAAGCTATCGGCCGAGCTTTCATATCAAATTCCGAAGTGTAATCCAGTTCTCGTCTGATAAATCGTTTGGAGTCTTTCCTTACTTTTAGTCGCCTATCTTTGGTTCAGTGTCACCCTATGAGTAACTTTTGCGGCTATTGCCTGTTCGTTTGCCTATGACTAAGGTAACTCGCTAAATAACTTTTACCTCGGCTTCAGCAACCATTTAAACTCTACTTGATGCCCGGCAGAGTTTCTGTGATTGAATGTTGCTTGAGTGACCTCGATCATCACATCTTAACGGTTAAGATATGATTGCCATTTAGGCATAATTGTTCTAAGTGTAAGTAAGAATATGTTTGCATGTGATGTATTTTCTACATGTATAATACGTGTATATAATAGTATAACTGTACAACTCATCTGGTTTCGTCAGGCAGAAGTTGCTACTGACATCACGAGCCTAACCTTACCGTAACCGATCCTCTCGACGTCTATTCTGGCCCTAACCAACCCTATCGATGCTTTCAGGCGATACGTGTATTGACTGGTGTAAAATTTCAGGCAGTACGTGTATTGCCTGATAATTTCAGGCAATTCAGGCAATTGCCTGGTTGACTTTGGCAATACGCGTATTTCCTGAAATTATCAGGCAATACACGTATTGCCTGATTACACGTTTCCTGTAACATATCATTATACCCCCTGCACTTATTTGATACAAATGAAATCATGGTCGATGCAAATTACAGAGCGCAAAGTATTTGAATTTGACAATACTCGGCTCGTTTTGTATACTCTAGAGTTGTAAGTATTTATAAACATTTTATGCAGAGACGTGAGCTTCCGAATTGTGGCATAGGCCTATATATATATATATATGCCACAATTCGGATATATATATATATCAATATATAATCGGTCTATTGAGCCAAGAGAAATCATATCTCGCGTAATATCTATGCACCAGACAAACTATCACGGACTCCTTTTCCTCAGCTTAGCTTAGTTCCTCGGCCAAAAGCCGAGATAACAGTTAAAGCTCTGGCTGCGCTACAGTAATAGAATCCGTCATATTTCAGTTGACTTCGTACTGTTTCTGTGATTTACAGACAAGACAATAAAAATTGTTCTGCTTCTACTAATCAACTGGAAACGACACGATTTGAAAGTTGCCCAATGCTATATATTATAACACTACCTAGTATCTCTCTGTGTCTCTCTCGCTCAAGATCTGCAGACAGCAGAGAGCAAGAAACAATTCCAACTTCAGTACGACCTCGAACTCAACAGCCATTATCTAGGTCAAGGGGTCGCTCTCAGTCCGCTTATATATGGGTATATTGAATGGCGTTGCGCCCATCCGGCATCCATCAGAGCTGTAGTCTGGAGCGAACTGCCCATCGCTGTAGCAGTAGCAATTCGAGAACGAGGCACCAGAAGGTCATAGCGTCCTAGAGAACGAAGAGGGCGACCTGAAGCAGCCGAAAAAACCCGTTGAATCAGGTCACAGAGATAGCTCGGAGCTTGACCCAAAACAGCTCTGTAGGAAAGAGAGAATTCTAAACTGGATACGGGCAGCAAAAGGAAGCCAATGAAGCCGCTGGGTCATGAATGTGAAGATGTTAGTTAAACGTGTGGAAGGCGGACAATCAAACGGGCAGCAGCATTTGAGACCGATTGCAATATAGACAAGGAAATTTCGGGAGACCAATAAATAAGAAGTTGCAGTAGTCAATCCTGGAACAAACGCAGGCATGAACCATGGTCGTGAAAGTCGAAGAAGAAACAGATCGTCTGACGGCACGAAGACGCCGCAGAAGGCCTGAGCATCGTCTTTATACAGGTGACCGGAAGGCAAGTATTTGACGAAAAGAAGAAGAATGTCAGCAGTAAAGAGCATGTCAAGGAGTTGATCTAGCACAGAACCTTGAGGAACTCTAATTTAACAGGTACCCACAAAGTTAGAGAGTCGCCCAGAAAAGCCATTTGGATCGGTCAGTGAAGTTGAAGCCCTAAAGAAGTTTCAAGACGACGTAGAATAATTTCATGATTGACCATGTCAAATGCTGATGAGGTGTCAAAGAGTATCCATGGCAGCATAGATAGAATCAGAAAGAAGGAAAAGAAGAGCCGTTTCAGTAGAGCTCTAAATTGCCTGTACGGAGGCAAGTCAGACTGCTGAAGATATGGAGGTTGCTGTACGGTGACGAGACGCTTCAAAGTCTTAGAGAGGAAGGAAAGGTTAGAAATGGGGGACGAACGAAACGATAGTTTTAGGCATAAGCTTGAATGTAAATTAGGCTTGAGAGTAGGAACGGCAATTACACATCTATGAGAAGAGAGACACCATTAGAAAGAGTTGCAGTTACAACAAAACGGTACAAATGTCATCTAAAACATCCACTTTAACAAACGACGGTTCTTAAATCACGGGAGATTAGTTAAACGGCGACAGGCGAAAGTTAGTGAGGCATGTTGTTTGAATCAGTGTGTGGCCGCATCTGCACTGAATAAATACTGAATGAGTGCAACAGAACTGGAAGGCAAATGGAACTATAATATTGTATATGTGGACTAAAGATATCGTTGCATCAGTCATGGCAGTGATTTTCCTTCATTTGTGAGTCCTAGTTCGTAGAAATTCAGGGAATAACTTCAGCGTAGTCCTACATTGTTTTTTTTTTAATACGATAACTTTAAATAAAGTTCTTATTTTAGGATTAGGGTTTACGGTTAATGTTTATAATTTAAGGGTTAAGGTTAGGCTATATGATTAATCTTAGCTGATTGTTTATTCTGTATTTCAAAGCGGATTGTGCATCTCGGTTCACATAGTATGGAAGCTATTTCGCCCACCAATTATTATCGAAGGACACTCCATTGACCTTCAACCCGCCCCAGTTTACTCTCACATGCACGACGCATGCGTGTGTTCAACTCGGTCGAGCCTCCCCTCGCCACCAAATGCCATTCATCATAAAACAGGTTGTTATTCTTGAGCAGGAGAGACGAAACTGAACAGAAGCCTTCAGCAGAAGGGCATAATATCTCGGACGACGAAATTGCAGGCATTGATTTATCGTTCACGGTACACTCCCTCCCTCCCTTCGAAGTTCGTCTCCTGCCTCCATGCCTGCGTCCCTCCCATTGACCTTCGACTTCTCCTTCTGTCCCTCTCTCCATTCGGCTCTCCATAGCTCCCTTCAGTCCTCCCTGCCTTCAACCGTCTCTGGTAGCCTTCGTATATAATCTGTACAAAGGAGACCAACTCCAAAAGTCGCTTTATCGAGTGAAGTCAGTTGGAAGCAGCAGCTGTTGCTCATAGCTCCGTCTGTCTTCCAGTTCTGTTGCACTCATTCAGTATTTATTCAGTGCAGATGCGGCCACTCACTGATTCAAATACTCTGCCCCACTAATTTTCTCCTGTCTCGTTTAACTAATCTTCCAATGTGTGTGTGTGCTCTTCGTGTTTCAGTTTAAAAGGAGGACCCACGTGACCCACGCGACCCTTGTGCTATATTCACCACCATTGCAGCTACGAAAGATCAAACACGAAGCCACGTTAAATTATTGTACGAAGACAGTACTTAGATTAAAATGTGTGAAAAGAAATTATAGCTTTATAGCGATTAAGCAATTGAGACTGGAAATCATATAGCCTATGGACTGCCTTTGAATTAGACAGAGTGAAGATGAAAACCAGTTATAGATTAGGCCTACTTGTGAATCTGCCGTCTTTGCCTCTACAGATGCAGGCGAAGACTTGCCAACCATTCTGCTGTCATTTAAAACAATTTCAAAGCAACAATTTGATGTCATCTCATTCATTCGTTATTTGTAGAATCTATGCAAAACCCGTTGAGGATATTACTCAGAGGCCCTCAATCGTCTCTCAGTGGAGACGAGCAAATTACAGAGAAGAGTCAACTCGTCTTCGATAAAAGGCTTTGATATGCCTAACTGGAAATTAAGCACACATATCTAATTCTTGAAGGAGTAAGAGTACAGTAATTGTCGAAGAGTGCATGCATGCTATATGGAATGGACAACTGGACATATGGAAGTTAGCAACGTCAATCTTCTTCGGGCTTCCGATTCCGATTAAATAGACTGAGTCTTTAGGAGGCGCTTCAATGGACCCCGCGGTTACAACAACCATTAGGTCCTATAGTTATAGTTAATTAACTTATGTCACGAATGGCTGAAGTCTGGAGTACTCTAGAGTCAAGGGATGCCATCTGTATGCACTGTAGTATACCAGATATACCTATCATCGGATCATATTGCTTCTTCTTCTTCTAACGAGCATTTCGGTCTCTAAGGTCGTCTTCGCTGTTGGCCGACGACGAAGGATGCAATATTATGTTTATGGACTTCTCGTCACTTCTTCTGTCACCTTAAACCATCGGAGACATAAAGCCGGCGTCGCTCTGCAGCCATTTATATAGTGCAGGAGACCCTCTTTAGACCCGTCTCTCCTTTCGTAAATATAGTCTCTCTCTCACTCTCCTCAACAACTCGTTCCAATCCTGCTCGTCTTCTGAAGTTCTCACGAACGGAGGAGTCGAATGCCAGTCCAGACACTCTCCCTTTGACTCTATATATACCTCTGCCTTCAGTGCGTTTATATCTCTCATCTCATGCATCTCCGCTTTCTTGTATTTGTGCGTTTCAGTTAAACGCAAGTCCGTCAGACCAATTATAGTCTTCACGAACATTCATAGTTCAATCCTCTTAAGCTCAAACAGCTATAGTAGGCCTATTACGATAATTAACCTTTAACCTTTATGTCAACTATCCATCAATATTAATTGTCACATACAGTCATTCGGATGCACTTTTCAACTGATTAGAACTGGCTTTCAACAGTTATGCAGAAATTGTTTCTATAGTTAAGTTGTGCTAAAAATAATTTTGGACTAGGTAGTATATTTCTGGAAGGAGAGACGGGTCTAAAGAGGGCTATCTGGCTTGTCTTTACATAGACGAACGAGTGCTTCTGAGTAGTGTCCTCTAGAGGCGCTATATAAATGTTTGAAATGAATTAATGATATGATTGTTTCCTTTTATGCGATCAATTGAGATTTTGTTAAGGGATGGTCGACAGCTCCTCCCTTGAATCTGAGTATATAGAAGGAGAAGACAGATTCACATGAACTTAATTTGACTGAATTGTAGGCCTATGTAGTTCCATTACTTAAATGTTTATTGTGTCCAGATGAAATACATGTAGTCTGCAGAAATGTTGGATGACTTTCATAAGCATAAAGTTATCGCTAAGTGGTGTTAATGATTTATTAATTAAGAAACCTATGAAAGAAATTAAGTCAGTCGCTAAAGAGTAAAATCTAGTACGCAAAAAGTCCAGATTGTTCGGGGTGTTAGTTCTAGCTGGTCCACTGATATTGTTTGCAGCTCTCATTCCGTAATTCGTGTATTTGCTCATATTAGATTATAATTATTCATACGACATTGCTTATAAGAGGGAAATCATAATGCAGGGCCGGATTTACATATAAGCCAACTAAGCAATTGCTTAGGGCCTCTGGGATCTGAGGGGCCTCTAAAAATTGACTAAAGAAAAGGATTTGAGTAGCGCCACTATAATAGCTTCCTGTGACAGTAATTAATCACTTGCTGTAATGTCGGTGCCGTAAGATGTATAATTTTATATTTGGTTAGACCTGTGACTATTATTACGCAATAATAGTTCCAGGTTAGACCGTTAGGGTTAATATAGTTTGTAATAGACTTAGGTATATAACACAGTGTGATTACGCGATCAATCGATCTGTCATTTTTCTTTGTGACCTATCGTATATAATTATCAGTTTGTTTCAAATTACTGATAATTTTCACGATTTAGGTCCAAATTATCGTAACCTAGTCTATAGCAGAGGTCAGCTGTTCTCATCGTGTGGTCCGAGGCCATTGGGGCGTCATTTGGGTAGGCATCACCCCTCTGATTTTTAGAGCCCAAAATTTGTTGTAGGAGTAATGGAGGCAAAATAGCAGTAAGGAGTAAATAAGGTCTTAAGTTTTTTGGGGAGTTGTGAAGAGAAAAGAGAAGTAATAAGTAAGTAAAGGTAAGTAATTGTATCCTTTAGTCATCCAATTGCTAACCGAACTTTGGTTTACACGTGTTAAATCTGTGCCAGAGTAAACAAAGTTATCGGATTTGGGGGGGGTGTCAGCAATGGAGGACAAAATAGGAGTAGGCCTAATGATTAAGCAGATCATCAGTTTGTTGAGTTATGGAGTTTTATCCCGCCCTCTAAAACACTGAAATGATGCTCCAGGAGGGCATCTGAGTGGTGGTGGTCCACTGATTCGTATGTTTCTGAGCCTAGTGGTAACAAATTGCACAGGCAAGCGATCGTTCTCGCAGCTGAAGTGCACAAAAAATGAACTTGCTCCAAAGGGTCGAGGCCTGGAGGCCATAATATAGGCCTACATAGAGCGGCTATAGAAAACTCGATTTATCTTTACTTTTTGCCATGTGCCAGAGTAGACTAAATTCACTGAGCTTGCTTTTCATCGAATGTGAACGCAAAATTCCTTTTGATGGCATTGTCACAGATTGTTCGTTGCAGAAGTACTGGAAAAAGATGATGTAAAACTTGTGATTTTGAGTATGTAGCTTTAAAAAATCTTAAACAGAATGAGTTACAATTCGACTCGTTAGAGACCAATAGTAGTAGGGCCTGAGCTTATATCAAACATGGATGGATCACTGGTGCACTATGCATTATATCTGTTTTTATCCCCGAAGTTGGCCTCATAATTGAAATTGCTTAGGCCTCACTTTGTCTAAATCCGGCCCTGCAGGGCAAATGGTTGTCGTTTTTTATAATAAATATTTGGATGACAGTATGACTATTCAATTGGTATTTTCTCCTTCCGTTCAAAGAATGCGCGTGGGATGTCCTTCATGGAGTTGGTTCCATCATTTCATCATACGGTAAACTACAGCGCAGACGGACAGAAGGTACACAGAGCATGAAGAACACAGACAGATAGAAACTACAAGACAGACGGACAGGCGGACAGAGCAACATCCTATAGTGAGTGTCTGAGTGCCTGATGACGACTAAATCTCATCTCTCACACCAGTCATCATGGAGCAGAGTTTGTTTTGTTTAACGATACTTAAACCTACGTTGACAAATGGCCCTTGACGTAGACATGATGCAGTCGCTGAAACCTATTGAAAACAAGCTTGTCATCAAACTCTTGAGTAAGCATTGGAACTAAGCGAGGTTAGTCATACGATGATTATCTTCTAAATAATTATACTCTTAGAGCCATACAGGGCGGGCCAAAAAGTAACTCCTTGTGTTGTTTGCTCATATACGTACCAACAGTGGGACTTTCTAAATTTAAGTTTCCAGGCCTAGAAATAGTACACGGTGTCCCAAAACAACTGACACCATTTTTATTTTTACTATATTTTTGTTAATTATAAATAAAACTCTATACAATTTTAGAGCGTGAAAGAGAGATAAATTGTCAATGTTTCCTGAAACTTTTATCAAATTCTATCAACAAAGTCAATGTTTATCAAACTTTTACAATTCCAGAGTGTGCAAGAGGGGTGAACTATAAATGTTTCCTGAAAGTGTTATAAAATTCTATCAACAGAGTCCGAAGTTATGCACATTCAAATTTTGACAAAATAATGTGGTTTCCAACATGTAAAAGATAGGAGATTCTTTCTTGAGACCGCATACCTTACTTTCTAAATGATTTACATATTTATAAACATTACGTCATATTTACGTCATCCTTGTAAGGGGACAATAATAAAAATGATTTTCAGTAAAGGTGATTTTGGTTTGATAAAAGATTTAAGACAAGAAAAGCATTAATCCATGAGCACTTGCTGCCTGATATTAAAGAATTGTCGGGCAGTGAATTTTCTTATTCCAGCAGGACATTGCTTCTGCTCATCGAGCCAGAGAAACTGTTGATCTGCTTTCAAGTCTCGAGAGAAACTCCAGAGTTTATTTCGCCAACTCTTTGACTCCCGAATAGCCCTGATCTCAACCCAATGGATTACAAAATCTGGAGTGTCCTTCACGAACGTATTTATCAAAATCGCATTCGTGACGTTGACCATCTCAAACAGCGAATTCTGTAATGGATTCATTTTGATCAAGGGATTGATGACAATGCTATCAATGAATGACAGGGGCTTCTATCCCCCCCCCCAAGCAGCCGGGCTCAAAAACTCATGACTCTCCATTTTCTCCCCTAAAAATTATTCTTCTATCCCATCTGACCAGTCTTCCCTCTCCCTATTTCTGAAATGATACATTATAAAATGTTCCCCCCTGTTTTCCACTGGGCGCACTTGCGCCCGCTTGGTATAGGGATAGAAGCCCCTGC
>JAQFXW010003399.1:0-11945 GCA_034693945.1 Dendrobaena attemsi
CGCCACATTGGACATTAATTGAATGTAACGTTTGCCCAATGTGAAGTTATCATAATTATAAGTATAGGCGCTGGCGCCTACAAAACACCTAGTATAATAATAATCATAGAGATTTGATTGTCATAGTTCGTAAGCAGTCGAAAGATATCAACGCAACGATTCAGAAGCACTGTTATTAAAATCTAGAATCTTATCTTTTCTGCTTATTGTATTCATGTTCTTCCTCCTTGAACTAGAGCGCTGTGAGTGTGACATTTGGTGCATCTAAATAGTGTGCCTTTAAAATGCAGCTAGTCGTCTGTAAAAATATTTTAACAATTAGAGTAAGGGGGTCAGAGTAATGGATAACACACTGACGTGAAGAGATTGCGATCCCATTTGCATCAGAGAAAACCTCTTCAGGTTACCTCAGCCTTTATTCTCTTGGTGACGACGTTGTTAAACGAGACGTGGGATGAATTGGGTGCCTTACACGGATGCCAGCGGTTAAATTCAATTCCTCTAGTAGCGTGTAGCGTTCGTTCATACTATATTTGTAATTATACTATGGTCTGTCAATCTGAGCTAACAAAAAACAAGCATAATTACTAGTATTAGAATTGAGTATCAGAGTTGTTTGATAACACGGTAACTATTTTAGGATAATGGTAATTCCAAGATGAGGCAACGGGAACTTGAGCGTGAGCTTAGCCTTGCAAACGAGCGCCTTGAAGCAACTCAGAATGCTCTCACAGCTGCACGCAGAGAACACGACGACCATAGAGTACATGCTGAGAAGTTGGATGAGGAGGTTCGCAGACGAGATTCAGTCAACCGTGAAACTGAATTGAGGATGAACGCTCTGAAAGAAAGTCTGGCGTCGATTCTATTTGACGGATGCAGTGGAGCGGAACTGCACGATGAGAATATTCGGGATCGAGTCCAGAACCTTCACTTGATGCTTAAGGACAAAACAGCCGTAAGTCAGTTTCTGGGCTGACATTTCATTTGTTTTATTACATGTGTTGACTACAGTTTTCATCAAGATATTTCTTTCTGTCATGCAGCAGATGCCAACAGATAGATGTTATTTTTACTATTTTTTACTATTTGTGTTATTTCATGATTATTGTTATTATAATTCAGATTCGGTAAAAATAATCAATGTCATTGTTATTTTCAGTGGTGTAATTTCAATTTTCTATCTATGTTATCATTGTTCTTGTCCATCTTGTTTACTCTATGCTGTTATCAACATTGCTTACTAGAGTTGTAAGTTGTTATAACAATAGAAACCAAGCTGCCTAGTCCTTTTATTTTCTTTCAAATAAATTAATACTGTATTATCGGCTAATAATTGAATTGTGTTAAATATTTGAAGAGAATTGAGTTGCTGCAGGAGAAACTCTCTGACGTAACAGAGGAACTTCATAAGAGCAGAGAAAGAGCGGATTCTGCTGAACTGGAACGAAGGATGGTCGAGCCAGGCATCCAAGATGCAGAAGAGAGGTTATGGAGAGCAAAGAATGAACTGGCCGCCGGGGAAGTTTTACGAGATGAACTGCGTGCCGATAAGCAAAAGGTTTGTGACTCCTTCAGTTTACAGTATGATCAAAAACAACGAATTTTGGTGATGGTGGTGGTTGGTGGTGCTACTGGAGACTACTGTCATGAGGATACAATTTGTGTTTGACCTTGGTTTAAAGCTTATAATTGACCTGATTATAATTATAATTAGCGCTTCTGAATAGATATCTTGAAGGAGCGCTATATAAATTTGAGCTGATTGATTGACCTGGAATATGCTACCGATGTGACTTTGCCTAATGTCTATTGCTAACACTGTTCTGTTCCTCTCTGGTCTTATTTAACCGAGGTTAGGCTTCTGAGTAGACAACCCTAAGGGGACAGTGGGCACTATAGAAATTCACTGTAACAAATGAATTATAATATAATATTTTAGTATTGAATAATATAGCACATTATTATAGCACATGAAAAGTAGTATGATGATTAATACTACAGAACATTATAGGAAACTAAGTAATGTCTTGAGGCATGGCTACATCACATGTAATTCAAATGTAAATCTCAATTTATATAGTGCCCTTCAAAGCGGAGTCAACACCGGCGCTCCAGACCTGATAGAGCGAGGCCATTACACGAGGGTAATGGCGGCACTGCTGATGATGGCGTTGACTACCTAGATGATTATTCAGGCGATGGGTAGAATGGTATATAGCTAGTTCTTATAAAAAACGTTTAACTATCTCTTGAATGTACAATTATTATATTATTCTATTTTTGAATATCTTAATCATATGAAAGCCATTCTTGTTGGAACTGAGGTCATAGAGAGAATATTTACTGAGATCTTTGCTGTTGTGATCCTGACTGCATGAGCATAGTTATTGTCTTATTAAAACTGAGAAAGGTAAGCTCCTGAAACTATCTGACAGTTTAATGGTTCCTCGAAGCTTTGTGCAACTTTTCCAGAGATTTAGAATTTGTACATCATGTGAAAATTGTGAGAAATGTCTGTACACTCCTTTTTGTGTGTGAACAGTTTCTGGAGTTTCTGGAAAGTCTGAGCAAGACTCTTGTGATGGATGCAGTAACACGTGACATGGGAATAGATGGCGCTACAGTTGCCATTCTGGCTAGAGCTGACCAGGTCATGAAAAATGAGTCATCAAACATGATTGACCGTAAGACACAGATTTACGGACTCCAGCGTCAGATCAAGACGTTGAAGGAGCAAGTGGACAGCAAGGTCAGGATTCATGCAGATTCAAGATAAATGCTAATTAATTGAGATATCGTAATCGTAAACTCGACACTTCTAAAGCGCTCTGTAAAGCTAAGTGCTGGGCACCAGCTAATTCACGAGATCTGTGTAAAGTCAAGAGAGTAGTTTATGAGAAAAGTGTGGATGTGCATGAAGCAGATACGGGACAGGTTAGAGATGGGGTTTGCAAAGGAAAGATGCGAGTCGAAAGTGACACCAAGGTTGTGGACAGAGGAATCAGAGGTGAAGGTAAGAAATGTAGAAGAGTTTGTGGACACTGGATAGTTGGAGAACACCAAGCAGAAAGGTGGATGGTTGACGCACCCGTCCAAAGCGTCAGTTTCAGAATGAGAATGCAGTAGGATGGGAGCAGTGCCTAATAAGCTGTCATATGGTTAATCGGATATAGAGTCTTTAGCTTCTAATTTTGTATTTCTGCAGTTTTTTGTAATGTTTATCAGTTGGAATTAATAAACAAGAAAATATGTTAGTTTGCTCATTAAGGAAGTAGCAAGCTTAATGACTTAAGGTTTTCTTATATACAATATATTCTTGTTGAATGATACTCATATCCTATCCCAACAAGGCGGTTGAACAAACAGTAAATATTCACTTTTGTCAGACCTTGCTAAATCACATAGAACAGGTGAATACCTGAGTAGGCAGAACACTTCCTGCTGTCTTGACCATATTCTAAGTTTTGAATTCGTCATTTGTCAGGATCTGCACATGGACCTGTTGCGTAAGAAGGTGACGTCGCTTGAAGAAAGGTTAACTGGGAAGTCGGGAGTGGAAAGGGAGAAGGACAGCGAATTCGTGAAGAATCGCAAACTGATGAAATTGGTCGAGAAGTATAAGTGTGAGCTGAATGAGGCACACGTTGAGATTAGGGATCTGAAGGCTAGACTGCTTCGAACAAGTGAGATCCAGGTATGTGCAAACATTTGCTATTGTCACGATGTCATTCTGGTGATCATGAAAATTTATATCTGATGTCATTGATCTTTTTCCGAACAGCACTTATTTAATTTTGTAAATTAAAATGTAGACTTAGATTTTGTCACAACTTTCTGTTAATGCATATTTGATAATCCATTTATCCTAATGGCTTATCAAACATGCATTAAAAAGTTGTGAGAAAGCTGGAATGTCTGAATTTCTTTGTCTGTGGTTTTGCTGAAAGAATGCTTTGTTAGAGCTTTGTGGGTGGAGTCTCATTTTGAGTTTACCCTGACCAGTCAGTTCAATAGTAAGGATTGGATATGTTTGTTAAAATTGTCACCACGCTTATTTAACCGTCATAATCGAGCTGCATTTCAAAGAGTTGTGTTTAGGGAAAGTCATTGTTTTATGCAAATATTTTATTGCTTCAGACAATGCTTGTCATTCTTCGGGGAGTCTGGTATTTCACGTAAAAAATTATATCTCACTAGGCTTTATGGTTCAACTCGACCTTTTGGTTCAATGGCTGATAGTTCACTAAGCTCACTTTGCATTATGTGCAGGACTCTAGGTGGGCTTTATGAAATTTTGGTTTTATGGCTCACTGGCTGTATGACTTACTTGGCATTATGTTAGTTAAGCTTAATTAAGGAAGCAGCAAGCTTAATTACTCTGACCTCGACTCTGGGCTCCACGGCTTTTGCTGGGCTATAATATAGTTTTCAAGATCATTGCTGTAATGATATATGATAGTGAATTACTTTCTGTCAGACGAGATCTCTGATGAGTGACAAGAGAATCGAGGAACTAGAAGCTAAGCTTGCTGAATTGGAAGAGTTTCGTCAGAAGCAGAATGGTAAGATTGTGAACCTGAAGGACCAGGTGAAGACTAGCGGTCACCAAACGCTGAAGAAAGATGAAATCGCAGCAAGCACAATACATGCGCTGACAAGCGAACTGCGCACAACGAAACAAAGCCTCGAAGAAACGGCAAAACGTGAACGCCAGGTAAGTCGGCAGAATATAAATATTTTATGAGAGATACTTTTACAGAGTTTTATGTTGTTGAAGGTTGTATAAATACTGTACAAAGCGATGTAATTATTGTACAAATAATTGTAATAACCGTTGACTATCACACATTGCTATATAGTTTTTTACCAGTACGTCTAATGGCATGGGCAATCATTGGGCATAGTTGAGTTCTGCATTTTAAGGAGTATTTGCAAAAATTCAATGAAGTAACTGATTTTAGTTTGTTGACTGTTGAGCTGGTAATTTGACTGTTGAGCTGGTAATTTGAACACCAGATACTTATGCACGCGGTCCCAGCACCCGAGTGTATGAGCACACAAATTTACATAAGGTGTTGCTTATTACTACCATATGCCACATTGCAAGACAAGATATGGATTGACCTTCTGAATATGACTACAGCTCTGACTTCGACTGTTGATTTATTTGGCATGACTATGACTCGGTTTTTCTGTGCCATCAGTTGATGCCAAGTGCTTTATACACTAATGCAACGCCGTCTTAAAACTTATCTTTTCTCACGGGGTCCAACGCACTGGGAGCGCCTCTGATTAGGTTGTACTGAAAGAGGCGCTTTATAAATCTATGAATAGAATAGAATAGAATAATGCTATAGAAGTTACTAATTACATTCACAAATAATTACGGATACAATTATTGCTTACATTTACCAATGCATACACGAACACATATCACAGTGCCAACAATTATAGTTCTCATCTTTATATTTCGAGTATCCTGGTTTTCACTAGGCATGTGGTTCAATGGGTTACTAAGTTTATTGTCTCACGTGGCTATATGGACTTATGGCATTCTAGGTTTCATGGTTCATTGGCTTTATGGTATGCTGGGCTGTATGTTAGTTAAGCTTAATGGCTGAATGAACTTTGTGGTTTTCTAGCTGCTTGAACTTCGTCAGGTCATTTCTCGAATGCTTGGTCTTGACCTCAACTCACTCGCCATTCCTGACTACGAGCTAATCACACGCCTTGAGAAGCTGGTTCTGGCGAATCAAGCAAATGCAGCCACGGCTGTTGTTCTCGACAGCGCAATCGCCGACCTGGGCGATGGCTTTCGAGCGGGTTACCATGACGCCGCACGTTCTGTGGCAATAGCTACACGATCGATGCACCATCCGTACAGACAAGCAGTTGGTTTCCGGGCGACCTCACCACAACGAAGATTTGAAAGTTCTGCATATTAGGATTGATTCATTGCTGCTTTACTTTAAACGAACTTGCCGAAGACATTAAGATATGTCATGTTATTATATATTATATTAGACCATTTTAAATTTTCCTTTTAACATTTAATTATAGATTTCCTCACAGGTACATCTGACTGCCCTTTGCTATTTTGGATTGTTTATCATGCAAACGGGTTACCCTTACTTTATCATTCATGCAAGGATTTTGGAGAAATTTTTGCCTTTCTGTTTTTCTAACAGTTGCTACTGTGGTAATATAATCTAAAGTGGCAGAATGTATTTTGGTTTCAATTCAAACAGTGATTTTGCAAAAGAACAGAAAAACTATAATCTACACATTCTATCAGCTAACATAATGACAACAGATTGATTATATAGAATCATTTCTGACTTGGAAAGAATGGTAAACTTACTAAAAGTAAGTTTTCTTAATTATTCATTAAACCTCTTGTTCTTTTAAGTTTTTAAGAGTTCTATCTACCTATCTACACTATAGATACGTGTATAGTAGCAAATAGTAATTCTAATAACTTTACATTAGTCTTCTATTGTCAATTATTCATCTTTGGACTTTTTACAGTCTTTAGTGATCTTATTTACCTGGTGTAAACATATGCAATATTTAATAATTATTATTAAAGCATAATAAAAATAATATGCAATAATAAATTAAACTAAGTAATGAATGATACTTTGGGAGTGGCTTTTACACTATCTCGATCTACCTTTGACTTTATCATGAGAATTTTTACTCCTTCACATTTTTTAATAGGAACTTATGCCTGAAGTTAGAAAACACTTATTGAAATAATTTAAAAAACAGTATTAGTTTCGCATCTGCTCTGAAACTTGAATTGTAAGCCTGTCACTGTCGCTAATTATGTAACTGTTGAAGTTGAAAATGTGATATAACATGTTCTAAGTAGGTTTTATTTTAACTAGACTATTTGTCTTGCGTTATAGCTATCTAGCTCTTTTGAACATGCACTATATCAAATGTTGAAAACGAATGAGTGGTGATATATTCTTTCATAATTTTTTACAAATTGTGTGCCTCAAATCTTTGATTAATTTCAGTGTTGCATTAACTTGAATTGTGATTCATGATACTGATGGATTTACTTAGAAATATTACTTTAACATGAATTTCATATTTTTACAGGTTAACTGTACGGTGTTATAATTATTATATTCAGTGTGACCTGCTACAGTTTATATCAGAGAAGGTTGTACAAAGCTATATATAATATACTTCTACAAACTATACAATGTTATATCTGTATATACGATAGGTAGTTCTTATAAATAATGTTAACTATTTGCAATTATTTATATTATATATAATTGTTTATGAATATTGTGAACATCGCCTATTGTTGGAACTGTGATCATACAGAGCATATTCACTGAGATCTTTGCTGTTGTGTATGACTTTATTGATCAGGTGTTGAGGTGTTACAATGACTTTTTGCACTGATGCTAAGTAAGTTACGTTAAAAGTGACTTCTGTGCTGATATGTTGACAATGGTACAGTGACTTTTTCCATTGTTCTGATGATCTAGATGTGTGAAATTTAGTTGGAGATGAGTGACAAGTTCCTTATGTTTGTGAACAACTTTAACTCTAGAACAGGTTAATAGTGTGTTGTTCAGCTTGGCAGGTTTATTGATCGGTTGTTACTCAATAGCATTCCGTTAACATATTGCAGATGTCTTTCACTGCTTGCCTCTAACGTCCGCTCATCCTGTTGAGACTGCTTTGTACAATTTCATTGTGTGTGCCTTTAGCAATAAAATTATTCTTGTATTATACAGATTGATCTGATGCAATCTCATTTAAGCTTGCATGTATTATATCAAACAGCAAAATACATTATTTCGCTTGGTCATAAGCTGAATCCTTGCTTTATGTCAAACCCTTGTTAAAGCAATGAGTATCTCTTTGCTACACTTCCCTCTACTTTGAGAAGTTACTAATGTAGTTTATGCTTTATTAGGGGCTTTGCAGGTGACTTTAATGCTTTCATAGATGGCACAAACAATGTCATAGACATATCATTATATATTTATTCGGAGATTTCTATTCTATTCCATTCTCAAGTCCACCACTACTCAGATCTTGAGACACAGCATTGATGTTTAGTCAGAGTTAACACTTCGAAGCACCTCATTTACTATGCCATCTAGCGAATGGAGGTTGAGTTTACCTTATATTATTAAGAGTGTGTTGTGATTAGCAATTGGCTCAGTTATTTTAAATAATTGACTCTGACAGTTCCGAGGTTTCTGATTTTTGTATCACTTATATATTTATTTTATATATTTATTTTTTTTTTACCCGAGGTAGTTCTAATCCCTCATGAGGCTATATATGATCCGGGGACATTTATGGTTCTGGATCGGTTATGTTGCATCCAACTCTGGCAGAGCAAAGGTCCTGCAGTAGGCAATGGCGTTGAAACGCTGTATTGTTACAGAAAGCCGTTGGAATAGGTGGCCATATAATTATGTTATTGATTGTGTTAATATAAGACCTGAATGTACAATGTAATGGCAAGCATCGATCAATGGCACTATGAGTTGTGTATCATCTTGGCACCTACATTATGTATATTCTACTACTGTTGTGCAGTTAGTAGTTGATTTTGGGTTCTTATTTCCTCGTGTTCTAATAGGATTATTGACCACATTATGTTTGTGCTGTTAAACATGGTAGAGCCAATTTGGCCTATCTTAGGCACTTGGGAGTAGTTGCTGAATAGTCTGTGATTCTCAATGGTGCGCTGCAGAGCCTCCAAGACGGGTCCAAATTCGTAGTGTTTCACACACGTGGCATGCGATCAAAACTTGCTCAGGGATTGGGATCGCCCTTTCTCATTGTGTCAAATTGGTCTCCATTTCTCTATAAAAGTTAGTGACAGGTTCATAACACATCAGACTATAATTTATTTCGTATTTTGCTCCTTTAGACGACGTATGTAAAGCTCTGATACAAGTTTTCTATTCAGCTATCCAGTGCACTCTAATAGGCAAAGGAAATTGTTACAGGTGTAAGTATTTATAATAAATTATTAAGTAGGTTACTATCAAACAGTTTCTTTACCATGAATTAGAAGAATTGTGTTTCATTTATATTGAGCTATTTGTTGCCACCATTTCTGTAATTCTGAATGTGTGACAAATTACATTGTTAGAAGACAGACCTTTTTATTGAAGTATAAATTGTGTGATGCATTGAACAAAGTATGTGCTTGTATTTGATTCCCATAGGATCTGTGGCTATTTCTTGATTTGAAAAATAAGATTTAGGATCATTGATCATCCAAGTATGCCGTGCATCTGGGACTATTATTACGGATATGCCAATAATAGTAGTCCCAGGATGCATGAAACTACAATGTGTAGTCCAATATCTACACAAGGATATTGATGCATTGAATATTTTATTTATTTATTTTTATTTATTCACACATTTCTATACTGCCCCTTCAAATCTCCTACTACAAAGGCGGTCCCGATTACAGCCCGGAGGTATGTCGGAGTTTACACGCCGAAGCGCCACGAGCAATAGATAGATAAAAGATGGATACATGAGGGTATGGATAGCTATGGGGTCTCAAGTCGAAAATTAACGAAACTTCAGTTAATTCACCGGTAAGGTATGACTGTATGCATAATTATAATTAACACTTTCAAAGTTTGTCTTCGAGAGCGATTATCTGGGTAAAATAAGTTTATTTTTTCTGATGAAACATAGACTGTGTGAAACACGTTATGTATTATAGTCAACTATTACCGCATTGAATAGGTTTCAAGAATTTTGATCTGCTTTCTCAGAGCCATACAGACTGGAATTGGATGGATATCTGTTGTCAGAGATCTTCTTATCTTCTGTTCAGGTACAACCTGCAGGAGTTGTTGCTTTTACGTGACACTACTCAACTCAGTGGATTCGGATCTCATATCCGGTGGCATCCAACTGAATCCAAGCGCTGCTTATAAGAGAGCAAGAGCAAGAGAGTCAGTTGCGGTGGTTAGACCTTTGTTTCTGATGGCCACTTTAGCACCGGTCTCTTGATCTCCTCTTCTTCGTCCTCTTCCATGAAATCACTGCCATTGCTACCACTCCCCTCAGACCTCGTCTGTCCTTCCTCCTCATCCATCTCTCCCTCCTGGTGCTCCTCCTCTTCCTCCTGGAATCCATTGTCCATGGGTTGCAGTCCAACATGAAGCCAGGGCAGCTGGAGGTTGGCACCGATGGCTACAGCTGTTGCCGTAGCTGCCGTGGCAACTGCTGCTGCTGCCTTTGGCTGTGGACCTGCGACCCCGTAGCCGTCGTACTTTCGACGAAAGAAGTATCGAGCCAGTATGCTGAACGGCAACATCACCAGAACCAGTATGACATGGTATAAGGCTGAAATAAAAACATATACAATAGGACTAAGTGTAGGCTTTAAGCCAGTGTGACCGGGTACGTGGTACTTAGGCCTACAGAACTTGAACACTTGCAATTGCGTAAGAAAGAGGAGACTCGAAATGGAAACGACAGAAAAGAGGAGACTTCGTAAAATGGATAAGAGACCGGTACGAAGAATATTATTGACCTAAGATCTACATGTCAATTTTCGTAGCCTCCCATCGATAAACTCAGCTTTCTTTCGCCAGATAGCATAATTATAGCAAATGAGACGCATCGGCGTGTTAACTTTGACAATAATATGAACATCAGCGCTGTAGTCAGAGTTATAATAAAGATAGTGAGTCGTAGACTCTACTATCTTTGGTTATAAGAGTCTTTGAGAATTTGAACAGTTCTAACATCGAGAGGCGCAACTCAGGCGCTATATAAATGTTCCGATAGAATGCGATACAATACACCGAGAAAATATTATTTGAGCAACCATATTTGTCTGTTTCAATGCTAGCACCTCTCTTTCAATCCTTATGACAGTCTGTGCTTTATCTGACCCTCTGTTGACTCAATATAATGGCTCCACATAAACATAGGCCTAGCTGTTAGGCCTACCTTCAGCTCTAGCTTCTGATGGAAAGATGGGTCCGCATGGAATGACTCCAGTCGTGACGAGGATGCTGAGGATGAGATTGGGAATGGCGCTGATGATGATGGCCAGCTGGACGCTGAAGATCTTTCCAGTGATGTGAAAGTCCCTTTCCAGTTCCGGTCGGAAGGCTCCTCTCAACAGCATCAGACCGTAGACGGCGATGAAACTGGAAATCGTGTTTACAACGGTGAAGTAGATGAAGGCTCCGTTCTGATCGATCTGTCGACAGATTCAGAGAGAATAATTATTATTACATGCAAGGACCCAGAGGCTTCTATCTCTATACCCAGCGGGCGCAAGTGCGCCCAGTGGAAAACAGGGGGGAAAAACATTTCATAATGTATACATTTCAGAAATAGGGGGGAAGACTGGTCAGGTGGGATGGAAAAACATTTTTGAGGGGAGAAAATGGAAAGTCATGAGTTTTTGAGCCCGGCTGCTTGGGGGGGGGATAGAAGCCCCTGCAAGGACCACGGTAGAATACACAAGCTTACTGTCATGGATTGGTCTCTCTGAGTCAAACTCTTGAAGTTTTACCAGTTACGGCTATTAAGTGGCTTGTTACCCTCCCCCAGTAGCTGCCTGGAATGGGAAAACAAACCAAAATTGAGAACCCCAGAAATTGTTCCTGGCTACGCCACTGCGATCAGAGGCGCAGCTAGGGGTGTTGAGGTTGACTGAGCACCGCTGGGTCGAAATTGTGACCACACAATTGTCTAAATTTGAGGGGTTTTATATAGTAGGTTGAGTGTGATGCACAAATTACCATAATTTGCTAAGAGAAATGTGCTATATTTATATAAAGGGCTCTACCCCAGACTCGGCTAATTACGGTAGGCCCTACGCTAGGCATATTGTCACAGAAAGTCTTTTCTTTCTGGCAATCGATATCAAACTGAAGAAGTATTCGTGCACGTTGGCTTAATTGCTG